>JANHGB010068110.1:0-25369 GCA_026283785.1 Coracopsis vasa
GGGGCTTGGAGCAACCTGCTCTAGTGGAAGGTGTCCCTGCTCATGGCAGGGGTTGGAGCTGGATGAGCTTTAAGGTCCCTTCAACCCAGACCAGCCTGTGATAATGCAGTGATTCTGCTCCCTTCTTATTCCTCCTCACCCAGTACCCCTGAACACGGTTTGGTGTGGATAACGTTCACGTCTGCAGCAGCAGATCAGTGGCATCACTCCCAGTCTGTAGCAGTGCAGATTCAAAGTGCATCCATTCTGTCTATTGCCAGGAATCAAAGCTGTGGTTAAATTCTTTTTGTGGTGATTCAATTCTATATTAAGCATTGGTAAAACTCTTAAGTGTCTTAAACGTTGGCAGTTAATGTCTAGAACAACATCCTCCTTTTGTCTTTCAAGTGTTTCAGTGGTGCAGGTATTAGTTGTGGCTGTAATTGCTTGTTTGAGGCCCTTGGGAGAGTTTAGATGAAGGGTGTGTCTTTATTAGAGTTAACTTGAGTGATCTGCCCTCAGTCTGGGCTGCAGGATTTCCCCACAGAGGGAGCAGGCTGAGGTTACCTTGTTTGATCACATAAAACACAGTTCAAAGCAGCCCTTTTTGTGGGCAATTCAGGTATGTTTGTTCTGATGTTGGTTTTCCAAGGGGCTGGTTTAGAACTTCTTCATTTTTTCTCTTACAACTTAAAAGAAAACAACACCTTTTACCTTGGAGGCAGACAAGTCGCCAGGAAATGATGGGGTTTCAAAGGAAGAGAAAAGAGATTAAAACCACATGCTGTTCTTTGGTTCGGCAGTGCATCCGCTAGCTTGAATGGCAGCTGCTCCAGCGTTTGAACGTCAGCCAGCTTCATTATGCTGTGAAATTATCACTCATTTCTCTAGGTGTGCTCTTTTAACTGCTTAATTAATTTAGATGTGGGCCTCTATATTCAAATTAAAACACGATTTACGGTAGCAGGGATGGGTTATGGGTAGAGACTCCTTGTTGAATGCGGTCTTCAACGGGAACGTTGCAGTGGAGGCTGACAAAATGGCAGTGTCTGTTTGAACTGATCCTCCTCCTGTCTGTAAACACCACAGAGGGCTTAGATCACTTATTTGTTGTCACTGGAAGGTGGTGCCTCTGGACGCAGTGCAGAGGTGTCAATGGGATGCTCTCAGCAAGGCAAGGGTCCCCTCCCCGCATCAGCCCAGCATCCAGCTGGATTCACACTACCCAACCTCTTTTCCTTTCTAGGGGCTGAGGGGAGGACTGAGGGGGCATTTGTGTACTTCCTGCTCCCCCCTGCAACAGCAAAGAGAAAAATAATGAGGGTTTTCTTTTTTTCCTGTCTTATCTGAAGAATTCTTTTGTCTGGCTGAAATACATCATTGGAGCTTCCTACAGGCAGCAGAAGGGAGGCAAAAAAGGCTGACGAGTCAGATTTGCATGCCCCTCTAACATACTCCTTCTGTATTTGCAGGGAGAACTAATCACCTTCTATTACTATTGGAAGAAAACCCCTGAAGCAGCGAGTTCTCGAGCCCACCGTAGGCATCGGAGGCAGGCTGTGTTTCGGAGAATTAAAACTCGAACTGCTTCCACTCCAGTCAACACTCCTTCCAGGCCCCCCTCCAGTGAATTCTGTAAGTGGAAGCTAAAAGCAATGCATTTATCTTTGTTTAGATGCAGGGAGCAACAGTAATGTAATGGTGCTGTACCTTGGAGTGACTGAAGCAAGGAAATGGAGTTCAGGCGCTTGCCCTCTCCTGTTCCTATACCATTATGCTGGAATGTGGTAGGCGTCTTTGATCACCAAATGCTTTGTGCAGTCCTTGAAACATAAAAGCATCCTGTAAGGATGGAAATGTTGCCCTGGTACTGAATTTCCCTATTCTTTTCTTGGGTTTGGGGTGTATTTTCTCCAGGCTTATTACAGTGATGGGAATTAGAAAATGCAAAAAGAAGGAAGTGCTTCATCCCTTTGGAAGGACGTCCCTTTCATCCTTCCTTGGTGATCCATGCCTCCTCCTTGATCTCAGGCTGTGTGCTGCAGCCAGGCCTCTCGTATCTTAATGCATCTTGGAAGATGCACCCTTGACTGAAGCAGAAGTGTCTAAACAAAGAATGGTTATCCAAACCAGTTAATACCCTGCTTTGCAAAGGATTGTGATTAGCAGTGCCCATATGGATGTATAAAACTTTATCCTTATGGAAAAGGCTTGTGTTTCCCTGTGAGATTTAAGACTTTCTATGGACTAAACCCAGCACATTTCATGTGCCTCCTAAAGAAAAATGACTGTGTAGAAGGCAGAACTTGTCAGACTCTGACTAATCCAGGGGAGGTGAAGGATGTGGTGAGCAGGCAGGACAGGGAATTCTGGAGAGGGTGGTAGTGAGGTAGTAGGAAAGGGCTGTTAGCTTTGCCTTGCTGGAATTGATGGCATTTATCACTGATTTCTGTGTGTACAAGAAGTGAGGATCCTGACTCCGCAGCTCGATCCAAGATACTCAGCACTTCAGAGCACATGTGGATGGAAGGACCCATCCATATGGATCCGACTGCAGGATGAGAATACAAATCAGTTTAGTAAAAGAAAGCAAGTTTTAGTCTGGTGTTAATTCTGCAGTCAGGGCTTAAACACCTGCAAGACTGAATGTAGAGAGGATGGTGATGCTTGCAGCTACCGTTAGTAAATGGGACCCTGTGTTCATTTGAAGGGTAATGAGTTGATGACAAAGGCCAATGGCAA
The DNA here is from genome assembly GCA_026283785.1 of Coracopsis vasa. Taxonomy (NCBI): domain Eukaryota; kingdom Metazoa; phylum Chordata; class Aves; order Psittaciformes; family Psittacidae; genus Coracopsis; species Coracopsis vasa. The sequence goes on from JANHGB010068110.1 coordinate 2,722, forward strand.
GTACTGTAAATCCCTCCCTCTCTAACCTGCATGTATTACAAACCACCCCCTTGCAACCGTCAGAACAACAGTCTTCTTGCATCAAGGACTTCTCTTCTAATGAAAGATCTGAACAAAAGGAGCCACAGGGCTTTCTGCTGGTGACAAATTACAGACCTGTTACACTGTGAATTTATAGTGGTGCTGCTCAAAATGCAGTCCTCTCAGGGAGCAAGGCTGACTCCTGAGTTGTTGTCGAAGATGAGAGCAGATCCAGTTGCTGTCGTGTCTGCAGATTTTCTGTGGTTTGGATGGGGCTTTTTAGCTCACAGCCTTGCAGTCGGCCACGAAGGGAAGTGACCCTGTCCATATTCTCCATGTCTTTGAAACATGACATGCTTGAAATGTAAGTTTGGACGTGTTCACTCTTAGGGAGCCTGGCAGTAAGGATTGGAAGCTGGTAGTGTCCTTGTAGTACCTCTGCTCCACAAGAATCACAGCTTGGTTTTCAAACAGGTACATTACATCCAGGTGTTGTTTCTTCCACCACAAAACTCATCCAGCCGTTTAAATATAGCCACTAAGAGAGTGGAACAGCAGTGACCATCTGATTTAGGAGTCTAGAAACAGAACAGAAACCAGAAAAGCCATCACAGATTCTCTCCATGGACTCTAGCAAAGTAGGATTTAGATATAGAATATTTGCTTTGAAATTTGACCAGATGCTAGAGAGAAACCTCCTTTCTCTTGCAAATTGTGCTTTTGGAGCACAGCCTCTCTAAGCCTGAGCAGTATTTGAATGACAACTGGAAAACTACCATGTACTGAATCAGAAGTTGTGTGAATTGTATCCCTTGGTGCATTCCTGGAATCCTCCCTTCGTCTGATGTGGTTTGCAAAGAGCCATCCAAGGCGAGGGGGTTGTAGGAATCACCAGATTTGTGTAAGAACTGTCATTAATGGTTATTTTAGCCAAGTAGGAGGAAAGAGAAAATCCTGCTGAGTTTTTATGTTCTGTTTTCCTCTTCTTCCCTTGTTCTTTACCTCTTCAGTGGACTTGAGCTCGGCCAGCGAAGATGACTTTGACAGCGAGGACAGCGAGCAGGAACTGAAGGGCTACGCCTGTCGGCACTGCTTCACCACCAGTATGCACCTGATTCATTGCTGTCTTTCTGCCCTTCTGCTGCTGCCTGTTTAATGCAGGTTCATTCAAGCAAGAGCAGTTGGTTTGCATGTACAGCTGGGCAAAAAGCTGTGGGGTTGAATCAGCTGAAATACGCAGCATTCCCAGCAGAGTTCATCATGCTTTGCCATTGCAAATTAGCACTGCAGTGACAAAGGAGACTTCTGAGAGGTAGACACTTGTACAGGAAGAAATCTACATAATCCATAACCTGTATAATCAATTTGTGATAGAGCAGATCAGTAGTGGACTGTGACTGTCACACAGAACACTTTTTTATGCTGCATTTGAGTCTCTTCTGCATTCCTGTGGGTATTCCAGAAGGTTGTCTTTGGGTGTATGCATGGCATGGTAGGTTGGATATAAGGAAGAAGATTACTGTTAGAGTGGTGAGACACTGGAACAGGCTGCCCAAGGAAGTTGTGAGTGCTCCATCCCTGAAAGATTTGAGGCCAGGTTGGATGTGGCTTGGAGCAAGCTGCTGTAGTGGAAGGTGTCCCTGCCTGTGGCAGGGGGTTGGAACTGGATGAGCTTTAAGCTCCCTTTCAACCCAGACCACTCTGTGATTCTGAGTTGCTTAACAAACAGTTTATAAACTGAATATTATTGAAGATGTGCACTGGGATGGGGCAGAGTTTTCCAGAAATTCCTCCAGCTTTGCCCATAGAAGAGCAGCTGCTTTTCCAGTTGTGTGCTTTTTCAATGATGCAGTGGGTTAGTGCTGAGTGTCTGCTCCATCGTGCCTCTAAGCTGTCGCTTTTCCTGCCCCAAGCCTCCAAGGACTGGCACCACGGCGGGCGAGAGAACATTCTCCTGTGCACCGATTGTCGCATTCACTTCAAGAAGTACGGAGAGCTGCCACCCATTGAGAAGCCCGTGGACCCTCCACCCTTTATGTTTAAGCCTGTCAAAGAGGAAGATGATGGACTTAGTGGAAAGCATAGCATGAGGACAAGGAGGAGTCGAGGCTCGGTAGGTTAACACTTTGCATTGCAGCTCCTTCTGTAAAGGGGAGGGGGTGTCTGGAAAAGGGAGTCAAGCTCCACATATGATGCTTTCTCAGTCTTGTTTGTTGGCCATGGTATGTGCCTGCTGCTGTATTTGTGTATGGGAGTGTGGGGTTTGCTGAGCCTGAGGAAAAGGAGCTGAAATGTCTCTCACACAAGTCCAGTCAAACTTGTCCTCATGTTTTCAATGACTGGCAGTAAACTGTCATGATGAACTTGACCAGTCGTTCCAGGTTTTATACTGGTACGTGTGCTCCTTCCAGCTGGATCCTGTCAGAGCTAAGCCCTTGGGCTTATTTTAAAGGCAGAAATGGTTCATTTAAAAGTGAAATGCTCCTCATGGGGTCTCCTCAGCTGTAGTTTGCTCCTGTGGTTTGTGCTCTGTCAGAGTGTTCACTGGGGTGAAATGCCAGGAGCCAGTGTACAAGTGACCAGTGAGAACTCTGACAGCAGCTCTGGTTAATCTGATGTTTCCTGGGGGGTTTGGCTGATAGAAAGCAGCAGATAGATTTCTTTTCCTTGCCCTCCCCTCTCTATCTTTCTGATCAGGATGATAGGACCATTGTCTCTAAACACCTCGTGAGGCTGCACTGTCAGATAAGGTTGGCTTCATTGTGTTTTGGTAGCCAGTCACCCAGAAAACTGCCAAACTGGGAAAGAAACAGCATGAACTATTGAAGTACACTCTACCGTGATTCCTTATTGCATAGAGTAGCACACTGCAACTGTGGGGTTAGAAACTGGTCTTAACTGCTTGAATGCCAATAGATGGACCTTTTTTAGTGGAACATGAGAATCCTCTCCTACCTCTTTCCCTGTGTGTGTATGAACACTTGCAAGTGTGCTTGCATGTCTTTCATGAAGACAACTGAGCATGCAAACAGCAGCAGCTTTGGAACATCTTTCTGATGTTGGCATTTCTAGCAGGCAATGCTAGATAAGATAATCAGCACTTCATGTTTTTGAGTAGAGAAGTTAAGGATTTGCCTCCTTTTTAACCAATTTTTCAGGCTCTTAGCAGGAATGCTTCATCCATGCAAGACAGTAAAATATAAAGGGGTTGGACAAGGGCTGACTGGGATGCGCTTCTCTTTCTGTTAAACACAGATGTCTACACTACGCAGTGGTCGTAAGAAGCAGCCAGCCAGCCCTGATGGTAGAGCCTCCCCCATCAATGAAGACATCCGCTCCAGCGGCCGCAACTCCCCCAGCGCCGCCAGCACCTCCAGCAATGACAGCAAAGCGGATTCAGTGAAGAAATCTGCCAAGGTAGCAGTTGCCCATTCTGCTTTTGGGTTAGGACGTGGCCACCTGAGGCCTCTGCAGTCTGGGAGATGAGATCCAGGCTGTAGGAAGCCAGGGAATCTCACAGTAACCTAGAAATTCCTGCTTGTGTGGGTGAGCAGGAAGCTGAATGGTGAACGTGACTGAGGCTTTGTTCCTGTACGTGAGGCTGTGCAGTGATAAACACCACGTAACCTTACTGCTGTCATGAGAAATCAATCCTGCAGTTTTGGATGCAAACACAAGCATTAGGCTTGCAAAGAATACAGCTCAGAAATGCTCTATTTGAGACAAGTAGGCAGTTTAGGGATTGGTTTTAAGCCGTGCTTAGTCTTTGTGTAGAAAGGCACATAAACATGTAGTAATTCAGGCTGCTTCTGTTACTGGTTCTCTGTATGTGTATTGGCTTACAGTTTAGTGTGTTTAAATAAGTGCTTTCCAGGAGAGTCCTGAAGAACCAAAGGCAGATGCTGTGGGAAAATTTGCCATTAAGCAGTTCAAATTGAAAAGCAGCAAGTTAAAAATAAGTCTTTAGAAATAACCTACAGGTTAAAACGGGGTGATGGAGCATGTTTTCACATGGTAAAACTGAGAACTTAGCAAAACTGGGAGTTAGGTAATTACATGATGTATAAAGCTGTCCTAGAGCATGAAAGAAGGTAGTAATCTTGTAATAGCTACTCACTGTTAGCCCTGTATTTGAGGGGATGTAAAAATATCCCTCTCAAAATATCAGGAGTAGTAGAAGGAGGCTTATCCTGTGCCTGTCTACTGCAGAAAGTCTTGCTCCATCCTCTGTGCTGGGCTCTTAGAAGAGTATCCTGGGCCAGCTGATCTGGATCCTGATGGACTTGATTGATCATAGCTGGAGACAACTGCTCTGTTTAAAATATTCCTAAATACTCCTTCACTTTCAAAGGTGGAGACCACATCTGCACAATGAGGAATGCTTTCCTCAGTGTTCCTTTTTCCTACTACCTCGTGCCAGAGACGTGTGAAGGGTTTGTGTGCCCCTTGGGGTCCTGTCTGCAGAAGTAAACCTGAGCTCTGGTGTGGGTTCTGTCTTCCTCTTGACCTCTAGATGGAGAGGCTGGGGGGTTACGTAGATGCAGCTCTTCTGGTAGCTGCTCCTGGCAGGTGGCAGAATGCAGCAGCAGCTCCAGAACAGATTCTCCTGCTGCCTGTGACTGGATGGAGGGACAGATGCGTGTATGGGATTGTTGTTAAATAGCGACTTGTGATCAGTTCTCCTGCTCCATAGGAATCCTCCTCGATTATCTGTGTTAGTGATGGCATATGCTCAGTGTGCTTCTGCACTTACATCCCTGGTAACTGTTGTGTTCTGCTTCATTTGTGACAGAAGATAAAAGAAGAGGTATCTTCTCCTCTCAAGAACTCCAAGAGGCAGCGGGAAAAGGCAGCTTCTGACACGGAGGAACCTGACAGGTCCAATGCCAAAAAATCCAAAACTCAAGTGAGTCCCACACAGGAATATTTTCTCTCAGGAGAACGGTTTGAGGGTGAGGGGGTGCAAACCAACAACATGAAATCAGTTTAAGCCACAGCAAACTGTAACTTAATCAGTGGTTGGAAAGCAACCAATACTGTAATGGGTTCCTTCTGTTGAAACCAGTGGGATGATACAGGGTAAGTCTAGAAGTGTTTTTACTGTTTGTTTTCATACCAATATCAACCATGTAGGAGTTCACTTGGATTATTTTCCACCTTCTCCACCCAGTGTTTTTAATATAAATCTGTATTTTTTACTCTTTTGTGGCAAGTTAGACCACTACCACTGGTATCGAGTCCATAGGCTGTTCCATAGCTTGGGCACCCTCATAGAGAAGAAGTGTTTCATGATGTTCAGGCAGAAGCTCCTGTATTTCAATCTGTGCCCATTGCCACTGGACTCTCCTAAAAGAGCCTGGCTCCATTGTCACTGCACCCTCCCTCTGGATATTGGTGCTGCCTGAGCTGTTTCAAGTCCTGTGGGGTTTGGAGGGTGGTACTTGCACAGCTGGGGTGATGGGGCGCATCCCGTGCCACCCTGGTCGTGTCCTCTGTGCAGATCTCTCACACGTGGTGGGGGTTCTTCCCCCTCTCCCTGCAGGAGATCAGCAGGCCAAACTCTCCTTCAGAGGGAGAGGGCGAAGGCGAGAGCTCTGACAGCCGCAGTGTCAATGACGAAGGGAGCAGCGATCCCAAGGACATTGACCAGGATAACCGGAGCACGTCACCCAGCATCCCAAGCCCTCAAGACAATGAGAGCGACTCGGATTCATCTGCTCAACAGCAAGTGCTGCAGGCACAGCCCCAAGTGCTTCAGGCACAGAGCGGTTCTGGCCAGGCTCCTCCTCCCACACCACCTATCTCAGCCCAGTTACCAGCGTCGCTGCCAGCAGCATCAAGCACTACTTCGGCTCCACCACAGGTCTCACCATCATCATCCCAGCCCTCCAGCCAGCCCCAGGCCCCTGCTCCACCACCACCACCTCACTCTCACATACAGCAGGCCCCTGCCTTGCACCCACCGAGGCTGCCATCGCCTCACCCTCCACTGCAGCCTCTGAGCGTGCCGCAGAGCCAGCCAGCCCCTGCCTCCTCCTCGCAGCCCCACTCGCAGCCTCCGCTCCACAGCCAGGCCCAGCCTGCTCCGCACAGCCTGCAGGCCCAGCCCCTCCTGCCTCATCCCGTCCCTTCCCAGCCGTTCTCCCTCCCCACTCAGTCATCTCAGTCTCAGGTTCCCCTTCAGACACAAGCACCGTCTCATTCTCACTCCACTCTCCAGGTAACGCAGCCTGTCCTGCCAACTGCAACCTCGCTGCAGCAGGCTCAGCCTCCGCGGGAGCAGCCCTTGCCGCCTGCACCCATGGCCATGCCTCATATCAAACCTCCCCCTACCACCCCAATCCCTCAGCTCCCCACTGCTCCATCCCACAAGCACCCTCCTCATCTCTCTGGCCCTTCTCCATTCTCGATGAACTCCAACTTGCCTCCCCCACCTGCTTTAAAGCCTCTGAGCTCCCTCTCAACTCATCATCCTCCATCTGCGCACCCTCCTCCTTTGCAGCTGATGCCTCAGAGCCAGCCACTGCAGTCTTCACAAGCCCAGCCTCCTGTGCTGACGCAGAGTCAGAGCCTTCCTCCCCCTGCTAACCACCCCCCATCCGGACTCCATCAGGTATCCTCCCAGCCCCCCTTTTCTCAGCATCCATTTGTCCCCGGAGGCCCACCTTCCATCACCCCTCCTTCTTGCCCCTCCACTTCCACGCCGCCCACTGTGCCTGGCATCCCACTTCAGACTTCCATCTCCACATCGGCCGCGTCTAGTGGAACCGTGCCCGTGGTGACAGCCTGCACGCTGCCACCTATTCAAATCAAAGAAGAAGTCCCAGATGAAGCTGAGGAACCAGAAAGCCCTCCCCCTCCACCCAGGAGTCCATCACCAGAACCTACTGTGGTGGATACACCAAGTCATGCTAGTCAGTCAGCCAGGTATGGAGGTTGTCCTCAGTGCTTCCTTAATGTGCTCTGGTTTTCTCTGGAAGCAGGATGTGGGACCTGAGTGTATTTTCCATGCAAATCTTCTTGTCCTCTGTTCCCAGTGTCATCTTGCTCTGCTGTTCTGGAGAGGTGCAGTCTCAGACAGGGCATTACAGTTTGTACTTGCGAGAAGGGGTTTATACTGTGTTGTCCATGGAGTATAATGGTACAATGAATCTTCTCATGGCTTTCAGGGGAGCTGGTAGTACTATTGTAGAAGTGTCTTGTCTTGTATCACTTGTATAAGCGACACTTACTCTGGTTTTGGTTTCATTGACATGAAACTCTCGCATCTTTCCCAAGGCCAAGCTCTTTCTCTTTTGTTTCTTTCAGGTTCTATAAGCACCTGGACCGTGGCTACAATTCATGTTCAAGAGCAGACTTATACTTCATGCCACTGGCAGGATCGAAACTGGCCAAGAAGAGAGAAGAGGCCATTGAAAAGGCCAAAAGGGAAGCGGAGCAGAAAGCCAGAGAAGAGAGGGAAAGAGAAAAAGAAAAAGAGAAGGAAAGAGAGAGGGAGCGGGAGCGGGAAAGAGAAGCGGAAAGAGCTGCGGTAGGTTGATCTGTAGCTAAGGGCTGTTGAGGGGAGTTGGTGGGATCTGACCTGGATGGTGACTACAGAATGCACATCTCCAGAAGCACTTTAATGCACGTGCAAGTGGGTATTTGTGAATGTGGGAGCCTTGTGTCTTAGGTGAAAGGCAACCCGCTACGAGCACCTCCTGCCCTGCCTGTGACTTCCTTCTCTTTAAAGGAACTGGAGAGCTTCTGCTCGAGGTCTGTTTCTGATGTGCAGGAAGCCAGTGCTGCTGGGGATAACCAGCCCAAGTATTCATGTTTACTTGCAGTAGAAAAGCACCCTGTGCAGGCACAGTGGATGCCTTTGTGTGCCTTGTACTGCTGTGCAGGCTCCCAAGTGCTGTCTGCTGGAAAAAGCAGATCTGAAGGGGTTTTAAATTGGAAGCAAACTTCATTAACTTCTTTTATGGGGAGACCCAAACTCTATTCTTGGTATAAAGAGCCGATAAAACTAATCCATCATTCTGTGGCCTCTTGGTAAGGAATGATTACTTCTGGGCCCACACAACTGGTAGGTTGGTAATACATTCTTGATGCTGGAAAAGAAGGTGTTAAAGTCTATTCCATCGTGCATTTTAGCGATCTGAATCATAGCTGTGTATTTCTGTAAGATTCTAAAAGTTGGGATATAACATCAGTCCATTAAGGAATGTGTCATGTATAGGGACTTTATTCTGGGTATAGGGGTCCTTTGGCAATTACGTGGGTAAACTGTGCTTACTGCCCTACCCCAGAGTGCTCTGCTGCCCTTGTACAGGAGGGGAGAGCAGGATGCAAAGTCCTGATGTGAAAGGAGTGGACTTTGTTGTGTTGCACATTGTGAGGATGAGTTTCCTTGGGTTTAGTCTGTTTTGGGTTACAAATGAGTGTGGAGAGGAGCGGCAGGACACACTGCTGCCACTACAGAGTAGTTATCTCCTGGCCTACATGCTAGACAGAATCCCAGGAGACAGTGGATCACACAACTGCAGGAGTCACGGAGCCTCCTCTCTGGAGTTTGAAGCAGAAGGGCGGTTTGTGCCTGCTCTGGTTCTAAGCCAAGTGTGTTGAACTAAAACTCTTGTCCCCCTTTCTGTGCAGCAGAAGGTATCCAGCTCCTCCCATGAAGGCCGACTTGGAGAGTCTCAGCTCAGCGGGCCAGCACACATGAGACCTTCATTTGAACCTCCACCGACGACCATAGCTGCTGTACCACCTTACATTGGCCCGGATACACCTGCTTTACGAACACTAAGTGAATATGCCCGTCCTCACGTCATGTCACCAACAAACCGCAACCATCCCTTCTTTGTCCCCCTAAACCCCACTGATCCACTTCTGGCCTACCATATGCCTGGCCTCTACAACGTGGATCCCACCATTCGGGAGCGAGAGCTGCGAGAGCGGGAAATCCGGGAGCGAGAAATCCGGGAGCGGGAGTTGAGAGAGAGGATGAAACCTGGCTTTGAGGTGAAGCCCCCAGAGCTAGATGCACTGCACCCAGCTACCAACCCCATGGAGCATTTTGCCAGGCACGGTGCACTGACTATCCCACCAACAGCAGGACCTCACCCGTTTGCTTCCTTCCATCCGGGTTTGAACCCCCTTGAAAGAGAGAGACTTGCACTGGCAGGCCCCCAGTTACGGCCTGAAATGAGCTACCCTGACAGACTGGCAGCAGAGAGGATACACGCGGAGCGGATGGCATCGCTGACAAACGACCCCCTGGCCCGGCTCCAGATGTTCAACGTCACACCTCATCATCACCAACACTCACACATACACTCGCATTTACACCTACATCAGCAGGATCCCTTACATCAAGGTGAGCCCAGGGAACTGGGAAGCCTCTCTCATGAGCTATAAGCAATGGTCTGTCTGAAACAGGCTGACTGTGACTTGAATTCAAGCATCAAATCCCTGTTTTAATGTATACAACGTGACTTCTGAACTGTGTAAGGTTTTGATAACTGAAATACAGATTATTTTTGGAGGGTGAACCAGTGACAGTGATAAAGAAAATGATGATAACACTACAGTGATCGTCATTGTCCTGGAATTAGTAACACTGCTAATGCTAATGCCTGTCAGGAGTTCTAGCTGGAAAGGAGCTGAAGCTGGTGTTTCCATAGAGGAGCTGAAAAAATAAGGAGAGAGGGACTTCTTCATCTCTTGAGCTGTTTGACGTGCCCACCATCTGGCTTTAGTTGAGCTGAAATTCTCTGTCACAGTTCTCATGAGAACCATCTAAATTTATGGTTTAGCTGCAGTGTATTCTTATGTGTGGAATTGTTCTTCCCCAAATATTTAATAGTCTCAAAAAGGAGTTGATGCCTTGCTCATTTCTGAAGCAAGTTACGTGGTTATGCCTCTGAAGTCTGGAAGATGAGGCACTGAGCAGGAGTTTTCTGGTGACAGACTGCAGAGGACACAGCGAGCACGGCACCAGCTGCAGTAGCTGCCAAGGAAGGGGGAAAAGGAGGTCCAAGTACTTAAAGTGCAGCTCCTGGTGCAGCTGGTTACAAATGTAGTGTTCATGCAAGCACATACAGCACACTTCGCCTTGGAGCACTATGCATTAAATGTAGCTGCAATGTCTGCTGCTTGGAGTTTGGAAGGAATTTGAGTGCTGTTGCAGATGCCAAATTGTATAGCAAGGAAATCAGCAGGGTCTTGTGAGGCTGGCGAGGGGCTGGGGGTTATGGGTAGATGATGGTGCTGAGTATCAGCATTCTTAAAGCTGTCAGCTGTGGACATTGGCTGAGGCTGACTGCATACAATGCAAACTGGTTCAGTTTGAGGCAGGTTTGCATATCCCATTGATAGTGGGAGAAATTTGTCATAGATGGTGTCTATACAAGGATACTGATGTCAGGTAAGTCATCACCTCTGTGCAGGTAAGGCTAGGTACTTGGTCTGGACAAAAACATGGCTAGTACATTCTCACTCCCAGTCTAGTAAGAGACTGGTACAGGCAAAGCCAAGTTAATTCATTATCCAGTCCCTCTTATTTGGAAAGTAATCTGGTTTTAATCTTGGATGCCAGGTTAAAACTGAGTTAGGGTCTCCTGAGTGTCTCCAAGTAGTTCTTGCTCCAGAGCAGCTCCATAGGTGGGTAAGGCCCTAAGGTGCAAAACTGGTATGTCTCCTTGGAGCGGGGATGAGCAGGGTGTAAAATGGTCACGTCTCTGCTCTGGACCAGACAGCAGCTGAGGGAGAATTGTGTTACCTGTCTTGGGTTCATTTCTGGTTCCTCTGCAACCCACCAACAGCTTCACATGCAGAGGTTTCACATGAGCTGGGTGGTGACAATGTCACCTTTTGCGAACAGGTTTTGGCCAGCTTTATGGCCTATCAGGTAGTACTGGTAAAGTCAGAGGGATGCTAAAGTGTTTCTGTACTGAATGTCACTACTGATCCCTCAATTTTGAGTGTGTAAAGGAGAAATAGAGTTTTAGTGTAAGATTTTCCAAGTGTTGACCATCTTAGTTACTGCTTGGTGGATTGCTTGTAGAAATTGAAAGGCCTGGGTTGTTGCTTTAACAGTTGAGACTCTTCAGCAGGCAAATGTCACCTGAAGATAGAAAAGTGGGTTTCAAATTGGGTGGAGCTAAACTTCTGGTAATTACATGCCAGTTAGACCAAGCGTAACAGGCTTTTGATCTCCCAAAGCAGTTGATTTGATTGCCTTCTTTCCTTCTTTTAAAGGTTCAGCAGGACCTGTTCACCCGCTGGTGGATCCTTTAGCTGCTGGACCCCATTTGGCACGTTTTCCCTACCCACCTGGGACCATCCCCAACCCATTGCTAGGGCAGCCACCTCATGAGCATGAAATGCTCCGACATCCAGTCTTTGGTGAGAGCATTGTGCGGTTCTTTACGAAGGTTGGCTCTTGATCTGAACTGTCATCTCCTGGGTCTTCACACTGCTTGGGAGGGGAGTTGGTGGAGTTGAACTGTAACTTAGGTTCCAGCCAAAGGTTGGTTGGTTTGTCTAACAAAAAAGCTTTATGGGACAACTCTCTGCAGACCTCATAGCAAACAAGTGTCTAAACGTGGGCAACTGTCTCTTAGGTACTCCTTATCCACGAGATCTGCCTGGTGCCATTCCACCTCCTATGTCCGCAGCCCACCAACTGCAGGCCATGCATGCCCAGTCAGCAGAGCTGCAAAGACTGGCAATGGAGCAGCAGTGGTTGCATGGGCATCCTCACATGCATGGTGGTCATCTACCAAGTCAGGAAGATTATTACAGGTGAGGGGTCTAATGAAGGCTTTTGGAGACACAGGGGTGCTACAGCTTCCTTTGTCTGTCTCCACTTTGCATGCTTTTTCTCCCTGAATTACTGCCTTTCTTACTGTGTGTTGAGTTCCTGTCCTGATGCAGTTATGGAAGGTGGTGAAGCTATACTAAGACCTAATTTGGGTGTAGGTGATGGAGCAGATGGGAAGCTAGGTCCAAATTACTGGCACAGGATGTGGATTAGTTGAGTCTTACATTGCAGAACTATGTCTGATTGGGGATTTTAGTGTGATACTTATTACGATTGCTGCTTCCACATCTCTCTTCCTTGAGAGCAGTGGAGGAGGGTGGGTAAAGCTTTATGAATGAGAAGGGGGGAGGAATTCAGTACAATTTAAGAAATTACTAAGGGGAGTAGGAAGTTGAAATGTATGAATAATACAGATCCTGCATTACCAGCTGAGAATACCGAGATGAATCATGAGTTGTTCTTCCCGGAATGCTGTATGGTGTCAAGAGTGGTGCTCTCTTCTTGTCTCCTGCCTTACGTGACACCATCCTAGTTCCTGTTTGGCAGTGGCCTCTTAGAATGTGTCAGCTAAGAAGAAAAAGCCACTAGCACCTAGCGAGGGTCATTCCACATGTCTGTGGTAGCAAGGATACACAGGAAGCAGCATATTAAACACCTGCCTTGCGCTGCTTTACTCTGATGTTTCATCCCTTGCTTCTGCTATCTGAAATTGCCTGCTGGCCTTGTGCCATGGGGGCAGGCAGGCGGCCTGAAGCTGACTGTCATCTCTGCGGCTGCAGATAAAGCTGAAGCCTGATGAGCTGGCACTAGTGATCTTGCTCACATGTAAGGAGTGCTGCAGTAGCAAAAGGTCAGCGCTTCCTCCCGCCGCAGCCAGCCTTATCACTGCTGGTACAATGGCTCTCGTTTTGTGCTGAAAGCTCACAAGCCCTGTTGCAACCTCTGTTCCCTTCAGGGCCGCGGGTGATGGGAGCAGGAAGTCAAAGCTGTCTCTGAAGTGTCTGACACCTCCTTCGTTTCGTTAAAATGAGTTTTTCTTTCTCTTTTCAGTCGACTGAAGAAAGAAGGCGACAAACAGTTGTAATAAATTATTTATTTGTAATGCTGGCTGTGGAAACCCCGGGCCTTGGGAAGGAGTGGAACATTTTTGCATACAATAAGAGCTACAAAAGGAAACAAAGAATATCTTATAAAGATTTCTTTATATATTTAAAACAGAAACAACCACCCAACAAGTAGAGACTAATCAACATAGTGTTTCATTTGTAGAGAAGATCTCTCAAGACTGGTGTGGGTCTCCCTGCATGACAACGTATTCAGAAGCCTATTGAAAATACAGGACTGTGTGGAGTATTCAGAGAACTTCCTGCAATCTTGGTTTTTTTGGGGGTTTTACTTTGTTTCTTACTAGTTTGTTTTGAGTAGGTGCTAGAATCAGGTTCACAACACAAGTCACTGTGCGTGAAGAGACACTCAATGCATCTATAGCTATTTTAATAAAAACAAGGATTGCAAGTAGGTGGCATAACAAGCTCTGAATCCAAGTGCTATAATAATAATAAAAGAATTACTTTTATTTTAATACATTGTAGGAAATCTTCATAATTTTCAAGAGAGCTCAGTTCTGCAGCATGGCTTTTTAAGTCTGTAAATAACCTTTTTTTGGGTAGAGGGGAGAAACGAAACAAAACGCAAACTCCAGAAGCATTTATCTTGATTTTCAGTAACATCACAAATTGTGACTTCCTACCTGGTATTGACAGAATACAGAGTTGATTTTTTAATAAAAAAAAATTATATATATAATTATCCCTTTAATTAAAGGGAAATCAATAATTTCAAATGGGTCAAAGCTTGAAATTTGGTTTGCTATCAACAATAAGCATTAAAGAGAGTTGCAGGGATAATGTTGCAAATGACTGTTTCTGTTCTTGGTTTCTTGGTTGGTTTGGTTGTTGTAGGGGTTTTTGTTCATGTTCCATCTCGCTGTTCTGCAGCTGATTTCTGTTGAGTTGGGTTTCTGAGCAGTACAGATGTCCCTTGGAGCTCGCTTACCCTTTCTGATGCCTACTTCAAGGGTTCATTTCCAGTGTGGCCATAATACACTTCTTTCCTGTTACCTTTTGAAACTTAATCTAACTACATTGGTTTTAGAATGTAGGGAAAAACTGAAAGAAATAATCTGTTCTAAAATCTCTTTTTAAACACTTTCCATGGCTCAAACGAGTACAGCCAGAATTTTGTATGCATGTGCATCCTTTTGGAGGATGTGCTCTTTCTGGCCTCTTCTGTTTGATATGTTCTTAAGAAAAGTGGACGAGGCAACTCCACTCGTGTTCTTAAAGTTGTTCTGCAAAGAGCACTCTTTAATTCTCTTGGACTGTTTTAGTTTTGGGTTTGTAAGCAAAAAACTTTTTAACTGTCACCAGTGTTCTGTATCTCAGGAACTTCCTGCTTTGGGATTAACCGTGGACAGTAACATTTACTGACTCCCAACACAACAGGTCTGTGCAGAGTAACTCCTGTTGGCTAGTTCCCATGTGGAGGGGAGGAGAGGAATGCACAGAAGGCCAGCGAGCATTATTCTGGAGACAGCTCTGCTTACTGTCTAGACAGATTCATTTTTTATCTCCCTGTTTTGCCATGGGTTTTCTTTGCCAGAGCAGAGGGTGATGCAACCAATGGACATCTGAATCCGCTGGCCATTTTTTACCTCCTGGTGCATAACTTCCCCCTGTTCTCTCTTTTAAGTCATGAGTGCTCTCTCTCTGCTGTTGTAGACTGTTCAGTGTGATGGTTGTGTCATAAGACTGTACTGAGCCATGCTTGATAAACTTGTAGTTAATCATACCTCCTGATGGAAGGCATGGCACGCACAGTGCTATATCCGCCTCATGCATCTCAAACCAGAGTCAGTGCCCAAAGATTACTGCTGGACAGTTAGTAACATCAGTTTATCAGTTAAAAACATGCATCAGGGTATTCCTGGTCCACTTGAGGCAGGAATGTATAGGAGAGAGGGGAGGACTATTTCAGTTGATGTTGATGTTCCTTTTTTTCTGTCCTCGTTCCAGATTGCTCAGTGCTAAAGAACTGCAGTAGCGTTAAATCAGTTCCATCTGCTATGTTTGAACTCTATGTGAAGGCATTAGGAGGAACAGCTAGTGTATCTGAGAGTTGGAAACCATGAGGTCAATCTAGAATCGAGGATGGTAACGTCTTCAGTCAATGCCTTCAGTTACTGTCTGCAGCGATCAGGTGAAACGGTTTTCTTCTGCACACAGTGGAGTAGTTGGTAAGATCAGTCTGCTCAGCAGAGAGAGTGCCTCAGCTTACTTTAAAGGTCTAATTAGGCACATTCAGGTAAACCTCCCCTCCTTGGTTTTAACATGGGTAATTCGGGAGCCTGGGGGAGCTCAGCCACTTCAGCCATTTCTTCTCTTTTGCTGTTCTTTTTAGCCGTAGTTGTTCTTAAGGAAGAAACCCCAAGCTAATTGCCTTCCATGGTCCTCTCTCTGTCTGCATTGGGTTTTTCAGCTGAAGTTTGCAGTCTGTTCAAAAGCTATTCATTGATTTTTAACTCGTGTTTCCCCCAGAAAAGCATCCTTACAATTTATAGGAGGTTTTTTTGTTCACCTTCAGTCAGCAAATAAGCACTGAAATTCTTCCACTTCAGACCGATGATTAACTACAACTTTACACGCAGTGGTGGTTGAAGCCATCTCGGTGTTCGATGCCCTGTTAAACCAACCCAGACCTTTGGCTTTTCTTTCAGAAATCTCTCTTCTTTTTGTTTTCCCTCTGTTTGGAAAGTTGATTTTCTTCATTTTGCTTTAGTGTTTTTGAAACGTCTCTCTTGTTCTATGTCGTCATGGTTGAGCTTGTTTCACTGCACCGTTAAAGCAGAGTGTACATTCTGACTGCTACATTTATATATATCTTGAAGCTTAATGTATATATGAGTAGTTTGCGATGGGATAACACAGTGTAAACAGAGTAGAAACCCAGAAATCGTGACTTCTGTGTTCTCTCCATTTGAGTATTTTGTAATTTTTTTGAAATATTTGTGGACATAAATAAAACCAAGCTACACTACAGCAGCCAGGGTTTGCCTGCAAGCGAAATGTGTCTCGTGATTGTTGTCAGTGGGCAAAGAGTCATTTTCCTCTGGGATTATATGGGATGCCGGCATGGCCGTCTTGTCTGTTACAAAGCTGGCTTGTCTCTCTTGGCTTTATTTTTAACTACATTGAGGTCACTTTATTTTTAACAGACAGTACACCAAACACCAACATCGTGTCCAGTGTTAGAGTATATCCTGCCTCCCTCAGGCACATCTGTGCTCTAGGGCTATACTGGATAACTTTGTCATATTTTTCCCCCAAGTAAAGCAGTCACATTGATAAGACTGAATGTGTAAGGATGTTCTGGTTGTCATGACTTCAGGGGCTTTCTGTGTGCAGTGGTCATATATCATAGCCAGTGATCTGCCTGAGCACAAACAAGCAGATAAGATGAAGTGTGTGCATAAGTTTTTATCATTGCATCAGCCAAAGATGAGGAGAAGGATGAGAACTTGTAAACTAGAGAGGACAGCTCCCCTAGTTCAACATCTTTTACATTTGCTTGTGCTGAGGAGACATGCAAGGGGGAATGAGGCCTGAGGACTTGAAATTAGAGACAATACACTATATACACACACACAGAGCCTAGTTCTTTAAGCATCTTATTTTCTAAGAGATGTTATGTTGTGCCACTAACAACCAATACCAAGCTGGCAAGAGATGCGTTTTCCAAAGGGATAATTGCAGAGAGGAAGATGCACAATAATTCATTGTCTAATCACTGCCTGCTGAAAAGCTGAACTCTGCTTTCAAATTGCATCGAGTGACGTGTTTGTGTACGTTTGTAGTGGCTCCCTGTCTTCCATCTGGCAGAGATTATAATGTATTTGTGTAGCTGTTTGAGTGTTCTGTATTGGCAGTTTGTGATAATCTGCATCACCAACATGTAGGGCAGTGGGATGCCACAGAGAGAGGTGGTATCTAAACCTTTGGACCAAAAGGAGAGGGGAAGGCTGTGCATTCTTGATCTGGCTCTGCTTTAATCTGTGATTTGTCAGTAGTAGGGAGGTATTTTGACTGCAGTTCAGGCTAATTAGTGCTCTGAGTGCAGTGAGAAGAGAGTGCCCTGTTCGAGTGTGCTTGAAGCAGAGGGACAAGCGTTCATGACAAATTGCACAGGAGTTTGGAGCTGCCTGCTTGAAGAAGCTGCTCTATTTATACCCTGTGGCATTTTATAAGGGGAAGGTCAGATCTTGTCTACTGGAAATAGCTGCTGAAAGTGCCCTTTCTGAGGCTGCCTTGACCATGTGCTATGGTATTTGACATTTCTTTGGGGTAACTTGAGTTCCCTGTACCTAATGTAGAACTTGAATGGGCTCAGGCTGCCCTCCCTTTTTGAGGTGAATGAGACTTAAAAAGGTGAATTCTACACGGACAAGGACGAAGAGGATTTTTATCACTGCATTAATTGCACAATGGCTCTGTTGCAGTAGTGGTGGTGTGTTAATGCTGCCTTGCCATTGCAAGAGTAAAGGCAGGAGATCCATCTGTCGCATGGCTTTGTTACATGCACATTACCAGACTTTAATGTCATATTAGCTGTAAAAAGGAACTTAGGCTGTGGGGTTTCAGTCCTTCCCAGGCCATGGTTGGCTTTTTACAGCCTACATTCATGTAGGTGCAAGGAGAAAAGATGGATGTGGGTGTTTTGCTCTGGAATGTCATCTTCTGTTCTTGGAACACGAGAAGAAGTAGCTCTAATACTGCTTGTTGTTGAAGTTCTGTTCCTTGGAGACATTCCTGTGCATTGTAGGGCCTAAAACCCTGTAAAACGCTGGCTTCTGGTTGATTATGACAATTAGAAAGCAAGAATAGCACATCCCCGAATGTCCTGTACTGATGCACTGATGTTCTACTTCTTACTCTATCCTTTCCTCACATACAGCTAGTAATATGACAAAAGCTTAACAGCAGGCACTGTTTCAGCATCCTCACATAAAGTCTTGGAGGAAGAAGGAAAAATATACTGATTCTTCATTCACATTACAGGCAGTCCATCTTATTAATAACTTCTTATTAATTACTGGCTTTTGATAGGGCTGTAGTCAGGAGTTTTAGCTAAAAATGGAGAAAATACATTTTTTTGTGCAGTTTTTGTTTGGTTTTGTTTTTTATTTTAAAGTGATGGCTATTTTTAAGCCGTTTATACACACACAAATTATATATATATGTATAATACATACACATGAAGCCTGGAGCAGCTTCCCTGTCAGCGGCAGCCGTGTGAAGGGAGGCGGCAGGGCGGGGCCGCGCCTCCTGTGAGGGCTGGCCCGGAAGGTTCCAGAAGGTGCGTGAGGGGTTACCTCAGGCATGGCGGCGCGCAGGTAAGGGATTACCCCTGCCGGGATAGGGAGAAGTGCGGCTGGAAGGTGGCGGGAGGGAGTGCTGGGAGCACAGCTTTCCCTCTCAGCGCAGCCTGGTTGCTTCTGGAGGGCACTGCAGGCTTCAAGTCACGGCAGATCCTGCCGGAGTTCCTTGATGCCAAAGGGCGCCATCTTCCCCTCAGCTCCTGGGAGTGTCCCTTGGTCCCCAGAGGAGCTGTGTTCCTCTGTGCTTCTCTCACGTATCCTTTGGCCCCTGAGGCACCCAAAAGACACGTTCTGTTTGCTCAGTTCGGCCGTGTTGCTCCAACAGGTGCTCTTCCATGTGTCCCGGTCAGTGTTGGCTGTTCCTGATGTTTTTTCTCCCTTGTTCCTGTATGTGACAGGTAAACCTGAGACAGCCTTGCTGCTGTTCGTATTTGGTCTTATTCCAGGGTAATCTCTCACCCTGAGTGTATCAGGCTTTGTGTCTGATGTTGGAGGGGAGAGCATTTTGAGTGCCCTGCATGTACAAGTCATCCTTTGCAAACTGCTGTTGTGCTTGTTTCCTTCTTTAATGCAAGGTAATTAAGCCTGATTTTTTTCATGGTGTTGACTTTGCAAAAGCAAACTGGAACAAAAGATAAAAGCAACATAATGCAAACCACAGATCCCAAGTGCATGATTGAGCCAGGCTGAATTTGTTCTTTACAGATGCTCATCAAGAAGTGGTAACGTGGCTCTGCAAATTCAGCTGCTTCTATATATAATATGCAATTCTCTGCCCTTTTCCTAATCCCCAGTTTCTCACTAAAGGAAAAACAATTGGAGGAATCTGGGAAAAGGGGAAAACCAAACAACGCACACATTCACCTGCATAAACTCAGGCATTTTGCAGAGCTGTATTCTGGAATGGCACCTGACACATGTAACATTGAATGCTGATGAGTGCCGGTTCCTGACGCAACATTAGTGTGTCTTCCTTGGGTCTCACAAGTGAGAGAAATGGGTCTTCTCAGTAAACATTGTTCAAATCCACTTTCTGGCTGGATGGGTTAGGTTCTTCTTTCATTGCCCCGCAGAAAAGAGGAAAGGCACTATAAAAAACAGCACTCGGTGAGTGGAGGACACTAAGCCAGTAGAAATCAGATCCAGGACAGGATGCGATAATTCCATTGCTTTCACATCTCTCAGGTTTTGAAAGAGTTATGTACGTTTTAGGGCCCTAAATCAAATCCAGCTTCAGCGTAAAACATGCATAACTTTAGTGGTCATTAATATTAATGAAGTAGTGTGCTTTCCCTTAAACCAAAGCATACTCAAGGTAACTCACAAGTACAGTTGTCAAAGTGAAAGACCCAGATTCAAGCAATCAGTCTTGTTACCCATTATTTTACTCTGAA
Organism: Coracopsis vasa; assembly: GCA_026283785.1. NCBI lineage: Eukaryota > Metazoa > Chordata > Aves > Psittaciformes > Psittacidae > Coracopsis > Coracopsis vasa. The sequence goes on from JANHGB010068110.1 coordinate 22,379, forward strand.
TGACTTTTGTGTCTTTCCAGTTTCTGAATGCTGTTATAGTTGCATTTAATTTGTTAGCACTTTAAATATTTGTCCAATGTCCTTACCTGTGGCAATGTCACCACAAAGAAGCGTGGTGAAGAGTCATTGCTTAGCTTATGCGCACTCCTGTGTCGCTCTATAGCTGCGAGGCTGAGTTTCCTGCACCAGGGAACATGTGTATGGGAGAGAAATTACAGAATAAATTGATGCACTGGCCTTGGAAAATAGTTGTGCATGATGTCAGTGGAGTTGTATTTCAGTTTGCCTGGGGTCTTGGTTTTGCTGGAACAGGCTATTAGTCAAATCTGCGAGATGGAAATTTCTCTGGCATTGCAGCTTGTTTGAATGGACCCTAATGACAAAGTCTAGGCAATTACAAGGGATCCAGTATTCTTGGTTTGATAACATGGTTAAATGTACGCTTCAAAATCCTCAGCCACAGCTTCATGGGGGAGTTTCCTGCCTCTAATGTGGATTGCTTTATTGTCATCTAAATGTCACTGGTTCTTTATTCTTTTGGCTTCTCTCTAGGCTGTTCCTCCACAGCTTAATGCTTTTTATACAGTAGCAAAACTGTATCAGTAGCAGTATTTCAAGAAGCACCAGTAAAGCAAAAGCAAAGGAGTAGAGGAACACACTGCCCAGTTTCCCCAAGAAGCTCCAGTGAGTTTCAGCACTTCATAATATTGAGGGGTTTGTTTATCACCAAGAGAGTGTCTGTGGTGATTCACTGGAAGTAGGGGAGAGGATTAACAAAGGGGATTACTTAATAGTCAAAGTGTCCCTTTGGAAATACATGAATTCTCTGGGTGCTCTTAGGGATGTTCTTCTGTGAAAGGGTCCACCCAGCACTACATCGTCCAGTGGGCAGAACTGCAGGATGTCCAGTGTATCTGCCAGCAAGGTCTTTTTGTGTTGCAAATGTTCCTCTAGCCATTGTTTGAGTGGGGGGAAGCATGAAGGTAAATGAGGATCCTAGTTAGAACTTTATTAGCACTGCATAGATACATGGCCATTAAAGATACATACTGGGAGATAAGGAGAAACTCCCATTCTAGCTGATATATCAGCTAGAAGGACAACGGACATGTTAGAAGGAAGGCTGAAGTGTTAAGTGTTTCAACAGTTTCTGGAGCTATACCTGTGGGAATTCTGAAGGTTTACCTTCCAATACGTACGCCAATCCCATTGTGCCCTTGTGCCAGTGCATTTTTTTACTTGGCTCCTGGTGCCACCCGTTACTTCTCAAGAAGAGTACAATGATTCTGATTTTGCAGAATGAGCAGATGTATGTTTGCAGCTGCTGCCATGATTTGATAAATGTCCAAGTGTCTTGTGATACAGAACTGAAATGGTTTGTAAAACTCAAGGGTTGACACAGGGCCACTGTGAAGTGTCTCTCTGCTTGTAATAAACCAGCAGTTAATTAAACATTCCATCATGTGCACGTTCTGTGCTGATGTACAGGGACCTCCAGGTGAAGGCAGGCCGTCGGGAGAGCAGCCAGGAAGTTCCCTGCAGCTGCCTCAGCATATGGGGAAGCTCTGCCTGCGTTTGTGGAGGTTGTAGCTTGTTCTGAGTTGACCTTAGACTTGGAATTTGAGCAGAGAGCAGTCCCTAGGGTGGCACTGAGCTGTAAATATTAATTCATTCAGATGGCAATACTTAAATAATCCCCTTGCTAGATCCTGGCTCAGTCTGTGGCACATCTTTCTTTGAAACTTAATGAGGGTTTCTTTTTTTGTTTCTTGCTCTTTTTGGTCTGCATTTTTGGTTCAACAAGAGAATGTGCTGGGTCTGGAAGGTTTGTTACCTGTCTGTCCTCCTTCATCCATCACATTGCTGTATTAAAGCCTGGTCTGTGCTGAGTTTTACTATAGGTGGTTTGATTAGGGAGGTGGGAATACTTTCCTAGCTGACTGATTGCAAGACATTTACTGTTTTACAACAGGTAAGACTGTAAAACATAATTTTATTGGTTATACTTGCATCTGTTGGTTTTACTCTTGTAACTGTTGTGTAGTGCTGCAACAGGATGAATTTCTAGCACAGACAAGCCTTTCAATGACAGCAGCAAAAACTGCAGGTCAGCTGTTGTTCACTGACATTTCTGTAGGGGTTGGGAACACGGATGCCAAGTGAAAATCCTTGTCAGAGCTGTGCTCACTGGGTTAAAAACACCACGTTAAAATGGGTACCTTTGCAAAGCACTTCCATTCTGTCAGTACTAAAGCAATGTACCACGCATTTCATTTGTCAGACATCTTGAAGCCTTAGAGTATAATGAACTGAGGAAAGGCTGTAGGTAAAGCTTCCATGGTGTAAATTTGTGGTGGTACTACAGTGTTTCACAGAAGCACTGAATCTAGTCCGTTGTCAGTGTATAAGGGAACTGTTCATAGCCTGGTGATAGAAACCTCTGTAACTGGTACACACACAGCAGGGCATTTTAACAGGGTTTGTACTGGAAAAACAAGCTTCCAGACATAAACAAAAATGGGTTTACTTTGCTGTTTCTCCGTGCTGTGATGGTAGTGCTGTCCTTTCACCTGTTGACATTGTTTTGCTACAGATTGTGTGATTCCAGACTACAACATGCTTGCAGGGTGACTTCAGAAATATTTTTTCCCTTTTTCTCTGTGTTACTTAAAGCAAAGCTCCTTGACTTCACTGATTTCTTCTGGAGACAATACCTGGGGCCAGAAACTGTTGGGATGTGCTGTGACAGAAATGCCTTCATCTAAATGTAAATGTTGCTTCCCTGCCTCAGGCTGCTTTTAAGAGGCTTTTTCTGTGGGAAGCAGCTACAGAGTAATGGTCTCAATCAATTTATTCCTGTCAATAAAAGGACTTTTATATGCTTATTTGAAATGTATTGTTCTGGGGTGATAGGAGCACATTTGTTTTTTAAGCAGGTGTCTCAGATGGAATGAGAAATAGGGAACATAATGGAGAAGGAAAGAAATTGTG
>JANHGB010068113.1:0-46419 GCA_026283785.1 Coracopsis vasa
TATATAGAACCACAGAATGGTTTGGGTTAGAAAGGACCTTAAGATCATCCAGTTCCAACCCCCTTGCCATGGGCAGGGGCACCTCACACTAGACCGTGTCCCCCAAGGCTTTGTCCAACATGACCTTAAACGCCGCCAGGGATGGAGCATTTACCACTTCTCTGGGCAGCCTGTTCCAGTGCCTCACCACCCTTGCAGTAAAGAACTTCTTCCTTCTATCTAATCTGAACTTCCCCTGGTTAAGTTTTAACCCATCACCCCTTGTCCTGCAGTCCGTGATGAAGAGTCCCTCTTATACTTATGTAGAAGCTCAGGGCCGTGACCTGAAAGTGCTTGGTTTGGAAATACCAGTGCTGTGCCACCTCTTCAGCTGTTCCCTCTGCCTCAGAACAGGCAAGCTGGTCACAGGTTGGCCAATCCTGGCTTAGTATCCAGCTCCTCCTTATCTCTAGGCAGGTGGTCATCCATGCTTTTCCAAAAGAGATGGCTGCTGGTGAGGTGAGAGGAAAGCTCAGACATCTTCCTGAATGTTAAAGGAGAGAGATCAGGAAATAGTGGAATAGTGGCAAGGATGGGTGAGGGGAGATTCAGACCTGAGAGAAAACCATGGGGAATCCCAAGAAGGAAGCGTGTATAAAAGCAATGCCATAGCAATAAAAGCAATGCCATAGCAGTGTTGGTAGAAAACGTCCTCTGTGAGTTCAGCTTGTGGAAAAGGGTTTGTGTTTGAGTCTCATTCTAAGTGAGTTAAATAAGTGATATAGGACAGTGGCTGGAATATAAATTCCAGACATTGAAAGACATCATGATGGTATTATTTTTACATTTTATTTTGTTTAAAAGAAATGATAATACTTTATTTTTGGTTTTGCCTTCAGCCTAGTTTATGTTAAGCATAAGTGTTTTAGACCAAGCAGGGTATACAGACATGGTGACCCTTACAAAGGAATTTAGAGGAGCAGTTGAGCAATGACCAGCTTCCCAGTATCTTTCTTCACAATATGCAAAAGCAAATAGCGTACTTCCATTGAGTTATATAGTCCAGTTTTGAAAGTTACAAGAAAGGCATGTATAAGTTACATGTGCCCAGTATCAGTAGGTTTTTTGAACTAGTTCCTGCGAAGATGCTTCTGGGAGCATTGTAATCCTGCTGACAGCCTGTTGACCCAGTCTAAGGGTCTGCATAAAGTGCAAATCACACTGCATAAAGTGACAGTGTGATTTGGCTTGCACTTGTAGCAGCCAAGCTAAAATCTGGTGCAGCTAGCCAGTCCTTAGGGTGAAGCTCTCCTTCACGCAGCCTGGAATGTGGTGTACAGTTCCTTCCTTCATGCTGACAGCAGCATCTCTTTTCACGGTGATGGCTCTGAAATGCCATTTAGCAATGCAGTTCTCAACTTCTCATTTAGCAAAATACTGAGAAAAGCGAGCGGGGTTGTTAAAAAACTAGAATGCTTTAAGACCAAATGAGAAAAGAAAAAGTGTATCTTGTTACCTTGTTGGGTAATTCAGTGTAAGCTGTAAAAGAAAAGTATTTTTAAGGCAGATTCACATGCAGCAGAACAAAACCAGTCAGAGCTTGGGGGGTGTTAATATTCATACTTCCCCCATTTTAAATAAGAAATGTTTCACTGAAGTTTGTAGCTGTATTTTATCAAGTAATTTCTTAACGTAATTAATTGATACAATGCATTTTAGTGTGATCCTTCATCTATAAGAATGTCTGTCCTTGTCCCTTGCTCTTTTTTTTTTTTTTATGGCATACTTAATTTTAGATCCATGACCTATGATCTTTAATAGACTTTCTGACAATAATGATTAGGATAGTGGATGTGCAGTATCCAATTATCAATAACCTCCTTCCCTTAGATAACACTAATGAATCGTCATCCAAAAGGGATATTCTGCTTACAACATCTATCATTAACGGATTCACATTTTACACAATAAAGCCTGCGTTTCCTTTTCTGCCATTTTTCTAGAAAATACTTTAAAACATATACTGTGGATTGTTTTCTAGCTTGTGGAGTGTTTTCTTTTTTTCATGGGGGTTGGTTTGTTTTTCTGAAAGCTACAACTTAGAATTGTTTAGCCTGCACAGTCCCTTATTTCTTCTATACACAGTCCCTTATCCCTTCTATTTCCTCTTTTCTGGGAACCAAAATCTTCATACGAAGCATTTAAAATGTAGCTTATGCAAGCATAAATGAAATCCCTATAATGAACTCTGACTGGAAATGCATGAGATTTGTGCAGTTCTCATTATATTCTGGGAACAAACGGACCTTAAGATCACATTGAAAACCTTGATTAAAAAAGTGTGACTAAGATAGGCTCCTCAAGGATTATTGACGTTTAATTTAGCATTTGATATTAACTATCTAAACCTACATCAGGAGAAACCAAATATTGCTTTAATCTAAGTAGTTTCCAGAGAAAGAGAAGATTTCACAACTGAAACTTTTGTCATTCTGAGCTTCTGAATTAGCATATTTTAACAGTCTTTTAAACCCTGAAACATAATCAAAATCTTAATAAAATATTCTGCTTTGGATGAAATACTTGTAAACCCATTTTAACTTCATTGTCTTTGCTGCTGTCATGGAGTTGGGGAAGTCTCATTTCAAACAAATCTGTTCTCTGCTTCAAACCTGCACAGGAAGCATATTAGGGGTGCTAACTTTCAGAAAATAAAAGAACAAGATAAGCACATTCGCTGCTGGCATTTTCTTAAATCTTTCTTTTGTTGAAGCAAGATAGCGTCTTTAGGTATTCGAGTCTTGCAGATTTAGGGAGCAAAAGCTTTGCCTGTATATTGTCCATGAGTTTACTGAACCAAACTCACTCTTTCTGACCAAACGTTCCTTTGCACGTGTTTTGCAGGGCTGTGTGTCCACATACTTTCTTTGAAAACATCTCACTGTATCACCACTTCCTTTATGGCTAAGAATTTAATGACTACCACAAAATAATTGCTGTCAGTTGCCACCCATTTTTGTTTCCCATTGAAGTACTGTTTGTAAAATATGGTATGTGGCAAGCCTGGAGTCAAGCAGAACAAAGGTTGAGAGCGGATGCACTATCAGCTTCTGCTGATAGTGATTCCCTATCATAAAAACTGCTTTATAAATCCCACCAAAACCGCTGGATGATGATTCATCAATGTTATCACAAGGAAGGAGATGACCAATAATCTCACCCATCCGATGTATTTGCCCTGTCTCCCAGGAGCTGAGCTGCATGGAGGGGAATCAAGCAATATTTCTTCTGCCATGACACTGGGAGCAGATGCTCCGTAGGGTTGTTCACCTACTAAATCTTCCCCTGAAGAAATGTATTTGTTTCTGTTAATTACTAACTAGAAAGATTCACAGAGCCCTACTCGAACTCATGCTCGATGCATAACATGTATCTTCCTTAAGATCTAGAGAATAAGCGTCTCTAGGTCCATATCAGAAAAGCTAACTAGATAGAAACTTTAGAAACAAATTGCTGTTTCTCAGACCATGTTAGTATCAGTTTAATGCTTTATCCTCAGCACAACAAGGAGAGATGTTGCCCCAGAAAATGAGAGCTTTCCTGTAAGTCAGTTTTTATTAAAAAAGAAGAACTTCTTTAGAAGCTGCAACTTCAAAATGAGATATTCTCAACTGACATATTGGGAAGTACAAAGATAACAGTTTATTCTCCAAGCCATATGGAAGGGTTTTCAATCCATGTACGCAGCTGAGGATGGGAAATCATGTAGAAGACTCCAACAGGCTGAGTAAAGAAAACTAAATCCTTTGCACTTAAACACTATTAGAGAACGCTTGATGCTAGATCACCAATTTGAGGTATGAAGGTGGGCTGCATGCTGACATAGGTAATACATGGAATAAAGCATTTTTATGAGTGATGAGATTAATAATGTAATAGCTGACTTCAGAAGGCTTACCAGCTTTACCTGAGGGAATACTTGTCCCAGATACTGAACCAAGTCAACACTGGTGACTCCATTATTTTTATCATTATTTGTATTATTGAAAGAAGCCTTTGTTAAAGCAAATCTATATTTACAAAGGAGAGATTGGTTTTAACTGGAAAAGTACTTACATTTTATCTGAAGTTTATCCCAGGATGTGAGAGGGTAAGAACTGTGGGTTTGGTTATGCACTGTGAAAGTGTGGAAGCCATGTTCATTCTGTTTAGGTAGCATTTTGCCCTATTATGCCCTAAAAATAAAAGAAATAGAAGTAGTTTGTTGCATTCCCTTCAGATTGCCTACAATTAAATCATAAAGCCACTCCAGTTTTTCTCCGTAGTTTCCAGTCTGAAAATGCAATACTGTATGAAGTGAAAAAATAGAAGGGAACAATTTTGCTCCTCCTTCTTACACCTTTTTTCCCACCAAGGCACTGCCAACAAATATTTAACCTCCAGAACCCAAGCCTCATCTATCAATCACAATAGATATCAACCTCTGCTGTAGTTTTGGTTCAATAGAGGATCCGTTTTAAGCTAGTGGTTTCCAGCAAGTCACTGTACTTGTGAAGAAAATGTACAGGATGTGTACAAGGTGAATTTCCATTATAAAATAAGTCTTTTTCCACATTTAGGCAAATATTTAATTTCAGGTTAAACAAAATTGCAAGTTAATCAAGTAGTACAAGGAAAAATGTCATGAAAGCACAAAGAAAAATTCCCAAATGATCAGTTAATAATAACACTTCACTTTTTATAGCAGACCTACGTCCCAAGTATAATTTAAAAAAGCAAGAAACAGCTTTCAATGTAACTCAGAAAATAAAAAGCCAAACTGCCCAGCCATTGTTAGACACATCGAGTGTTCCTGAGAGATGTGTATATGTGTGCACAGCTGCACAGGCACTGAGACCATATGCCTGTGTATAAACAGTAGATATCCGTACATGTGTGTATGCGCATGTGAATATTTTATAACCACATTGGCAGGTATGCAGGAAAACCTGAATATAAATCAGACTTTTTCCTAGCTCTCTTTATACTGGCTGAGCAGCACTGTGGTTTGGATTAGAAATGAAATAACGCAGTTTGGGTCTTGTCTTAGAAACAAGTGGATTAAAGTTGAGTCTTAAACTAAAGTAAGTTCAGAATAGCTCTTTCCAAACTGCAGTCTCTGCCTACGAGACAGATTGTTACTGAACATGCCAAGCTGACCTCATTCTCTACTATGCTGTTCAAACTTAAATATTCTCATTTTATAGCAGAAGTCCTCATCTAGATGAAGGATTACAGTTTTCCAAGACAGCAGCTTTGTACAATTCAAGCTGTTTTGATATTTTACTCTTAGTCTCCCAAATAGTTGAAAAATCCATTAAAAATTATTGTCTTGCTCTTCTTCTTTTATTTTGCTTTCCCTTCAATTTCCTATTGCAATTCATTTCTTCTTTTTTATTGCAGTTTTAGAAACATGTTACTTCTTGAAGCAACATTGTTCATCCAGCTGTATTCTTCTTTACTATACCTATTTCTACAACCTCAATATTTGTTGCATGGCTAACCTCTGCCATCCAAGTAAATCTTCTGTAAAGCTTTTTAATTCAGCCCCTAGGGAGCTCCTTCAGAAGTAAGGAAAACTCTCATGAAGGGCAGTAACTGTACTTATTTAAGTAACATGCTATGGTAGGAGATGGCTCCTAATATGGGAACCATGGAACATGGAAAGGCAACAGGCATATAGAGAATCTCCGGGCAAAACATTGGCTTCTTGAACCAAGAGTAAGGGCAAGACAAAATGAAAGTTTGTTTTCCAGCTGTGTCTCAATAGATGAACTGTTTAATGTCTAATCTTGAGGTAATCTTGGTTTCTAGGTAAGATCATGTAAATCCAGTATTATTGTCTCAAATTAATCAAACCTGTGTTTTCTTCTCAGACAGATATGAGATTTACATTTGTAGTACAACTACCATCCTTGAGATTAAGCATTTGCTGAGCTATTTCTGTGGGTCAGGCTAATTCCCCATCATGGACAAATGAGGTTCTGAGTAATTCAAAATCTTTCATCTCATGAAAATTTAGCTCTGTTTCCAGGTAGGATTCATTTCTATAGCATTTATAGTAAATAGTTACTGCTTTTCTGCTATAGCTAGGAGTTACCCTTATCCTTGTTATTTGACTCATGGTTTTCTTGTGGTTACTACTTTACTGATCATCCATACTGAAGTACATGCCTCAGTCTCCCTATATGTTTTGATGATGCTTGGAAGAAACTGTTACCGTCTCCTCCAAGCATAGCCACAGAACCTACTTTTTCTTCCCTTGCGGTACCTCAAAATGCAGCATCTCAGCTCGTGTACTGCCAGCTGCATATCTGGGTCGGATGCTTTCAGGAACTCATCACCAAGGTCAGTTCATTATTCACAAAGCTTACGGTGAATGGTTTAAAACAACTTCTGTTCCTTTGACCTGAAACTGCAGTCATTCTTGACAACAGACAGGATTCTTCCTGTGAAATGAGGATTTTTTTTGCATTCCTCTCTGACACCCATGTGAAGCACTGGATAACTAAAACATGCAAATAAGGACACCTGTACACTAGATAAGCAGAGCTCTGGGTGTGCAGCTCTGGTTTGTTTCCCAAGCAAGCTGGCATGTTGATTGAGCTGGGGCCAGTTAGGGAGACAATCTGTTACAGAAAGTGGACACCACATAATTAAGAAACATTTTTTTCTCCTCACTATCTCTTCTCTTATGTTTATTTCTGCATTTTGGTTTCATGCTGCATGTCTGGCTTGAATGAGAAATGTTCGGTCCACCTGGTGCTGTCAGTTATGAGTAATGTCTGTTTACTATGTGCATTAAAAAAGGCAATTAACTATTTGAATGTATTTGTACAGATAGCAAAGTAAAATTTTATTATAATACCTGGCTGGCTCTAAAAGGACCTGATTGGCTTGGATTAAGGTTGCTCTGTCTCTATATAACCATCATCCTGCATCTGCTGATGTGCGAGTGTCTAGGAAAGAAAAATGTGTTGTGGATTGGAGAGCTTATGCGAAATCATAAAGGAAGCTCATAGAAACCCCTGTAAGTGCTTGCCTTTAATGCTTCTGGCTTTGGTTGCTGCAGATTTGAGAATCACTCCAATTAAACTACAGGCAGCTACAACAAACTGAAACCTCATGTAACTTAAGTCTGCAAGCATTTAAGAACAGGTAAGAAGGCTGAAGTCAGGTTATTCTGGCTGTGTTAATCATTCCTAACTTAAAAGTTGTCTGTTACACTCAGCTGGTGCCAGAGCTAGTGAGACACATGATGTGGAGGAGGATGAAACCAAATGCAAGGCTCTTCTCAAGAAACACCCTGGGCCAGATTTGCTGCTGTCATAAGTGGCAGCTTTCCTTTAGTCTCAGCTCCCTTAGAAAGTGGGGAGAAAAGAGTCTGTTTCAAGACACTTCACAAGATTGGGTAAAATCTGCCATGACACAAGGTTCGTTGACTTTATAGCGTAATAATCAAAGCTATTATATTTATATCTCCCAAATAACCTAAAATATATGCCTCTTAAAACTTTAAAGCACTTGGCAGGGGAAGATTGAAACTCAGAAGCGCAATATTTCCAATTCTTCCCTGGAAGCTGGGAAGATAACTTTCTAATAATTAAGCATTTTTCAGAAATTAACTAGTAATATAACTTTAATGATATGGTTAATTTTTAAATAGAGCAGATGTGTTCTGACACTTACTGGAACCATTGTACTTTTGCAGAACATTTAGTTATTAACAGCAATTTACCTCTGATTTGTGCATGCACATGCCAATGACTTTTTTATGTTTCTAAAGAAAGAAAATCATACCTGAATCCCAGCATATGTTTTATATTTCATTGGGCTTTTCTCTTTTTTTTCTATTTTGGGTTTTATGATTTTTAGTTAAACATTTCCAGGAGGCCTTTAAATATTTCAGGATTTTTAATGAATTTCTCCAAGAAAAAAAAAAGGAAAGAAAAAAAGAATTCTGGAAAAGGAGGAAGGTGGTTTTGCCAGAATTAGACCCTAGTGAACAAGCCACTTCCTCATCTGAGTTCACAGCCAATTACTTAGCATTATGAGGGCTGAATTTTGGTCTTGCAGCTGTAAGCGGTAGATTGGAATAGCTTTCCGTTTGTGCTATGTAATAAAGCTCAGGGCTGGATGCTGAAGGAGCAGCTCCATCCTCTCCAAACACAATGGACACTTGGAAGCCAGCATTCAGATATACCTATTCCTGGTAATCAGGTCATCCTTTCCAGCCCCTCAGCAAAAAACTGGAGAGCGACCAGTGAAAAAAATTACAGCTATCCATTAGAGAATCAAAGGGAAGCAGTGCTAGATGTTTAGTGATCAATGATTCAGTGTTCAGTGAGACAGTGCTGATATATGGATGTTGGTATTGACACTGACTTTTGTTCCTAAACCCTTCAAAAGTTCTTGAGACACTTCCTTGACATCCTTTCCTGGACTTAGCTGTTTTACAGCTAAGGAGATCTCTTATTTGTGTTGTAGATCAAGCCAATTGCTTCCTGACTTCCTCCATGTGAATACAGAAAATAATTTTAGCTGTTTCAGTACTGTTATGTTTTCCCTCTAAATATACCTTTTCCTAGACTAAACAAAGCCGATCTTTCAGCCTTCTTGTGTGTCATGTTTTCTAAACATTTTATCATTTTTATTGCTGTTCTTTGGACTATTTCCAGTTTGTTTAGGGTACTGCTGGAAACTAAACACAGTTCTCTTGCTGAGGTTTCACCAATGGAATCACTACCTTTGCATCTTCTCAAACCCACTCCTATCAATATGTCCTAACATAAGTTCTACCTTTTTTTTCCCCCAAAAACATTACATCGTGGGCTCCTAATGGATCTACCATTTGTCCAGATTTTTTTCTGCAGCAATTCTCCCTGCTCCAATTCTACTTGTTTTGTATTTGTGCATTTATTTGTATTCATGCACTTTGTCTTTCCTAAGAGTAGTACTTGATGCATTTGCTATTATTGAATTCCACCTTACTGATTTCAGTTTCCCAGAGTTCTTGTGACCAAGAGATATCCACAGACCTCTCTGTTGTAAAGTAAAATATAAAATAAAGCTGCATCCAGAATAGATATCTGTGGAATCTCAGTTGAATTAGCTTTCCATTTTCCAATAAAGTAATGATAAATCTTCACAAAATATGATTTTGATTCTAAGTTCATATATTTTTATAATTTGCTATCCTTGAAAGCTGAAAATATGGAAGTTAGTAACGTGATTTTTGTATATAAAATGTAGGATTGATGTCTCTGCTATGTTCGGTTACAGTAAAATTATTCTTGCATTCTTTAAGTTAGAATTCCTTGGCTTTTTGAGCATTGCTTCCCCCGATAAGACTCAGAATCTCTGAGCAGACTTTAAAACTTCATATACCACTGTCTCCAGTGCCTCCAGGATTTCAGGTTTAATAAAAGTGGATGTGATTAGTAATGCAGGACAAATGCAGTTTCTCGCTTTAGAAAACTTGACAGACTGTAATCTGAGTGGGTTTGGTGATTATTTTCACTGCTGTATCAAACAGATTGAGCTCTTAGCCCATGAGATTAGTGCTGGGATATAGATCTTTTCAATTTTAGGCTGGACAATTCAGATCCCACCTAAATATGTATTGACAAACACTTAACTTCATTCACTCTGCAGAAGAAATTAATTTGCTTCTTGTGAACTTGGATGTTCTTCATCTGGATTTAAAAGCAGCTTCCTACGCAGTTCTCTCTAAATTGAAGGATTCTCCTTCAGCTGTGCGGTGTAATTGGTTCCAGTCAGCCCTGCTCTTTTTCTTTCATTTGATTTTGTTATGTGGAGCATAGCAGGCTGGGTGTAGAGGGACAGGTATTTCTATCTCCACTTTCTCAGATAAGAAAACATGGCAAATAATGTGTGACATACTTCAGCTGGGACACAAAATGGTGATTTAAGAAATGGTATTTCATCACATTACAGATCCCTCTTGACTTTCCCCCCTTTTTTGCAATTCCTTTCGTTGCAGCCATCTTTATAGTCCCTTATGCCTAGTTTGGTTATAGGTACTCTGATTTCTTTTTTCTTCCATAATTTACGACCCATGAATAGCCCTCACCCCCAGCGATGAGGCTACCAACTATCAGCTACATGCAGAGGTAACCAGTGCAGCACTTCTGGCATCTACCTGGCATTCTCATGTTTTCCCCGCATAGCGACAGACTGTGTGCTAATCTCTCATATTTGTGGATAACAAATTTGAAATAGACACTCATAAACTGTTTGAATTGTCATTATTTACCTTCTTTGTCCCAGCACTCTGGGGTTGGGTTCGTAACTGAAGAGGCGTCATTGAATTACTGCTGTATTATGAACCCAGTGAAACTGACTCCATTTTATGTCAACAAACTCTGCATAATAAGATTACTGGGTGTCCTGAGAGCAGAAATTGTGATAGAACACCAAATAAGAAGAATCTAAAAAAACATTATTGCTAGAGCACATGCAGTTTGAATATATATTAAAAATCTAAAGACTGTAAATTCACCACAAAAAAATTTCAATGTGATTGGTGAATTAGTTTGTTGTCTGTAATGAGGTCATAAATCCCAGAAAACATTTAAATAGATCATAATATTTTTCTGCATGGCTCTATCTGTCAGAATGTGGCAGATGCTCTCCAAATAGCTGTTGTCATTTCTCTTGTTTTTATTGAACAAAGTATTGCTTTTAAAAAATGAATGAGTGTGCCTACCCATAGTTTACACTCAGCAATACAAGAGGAAGATTTGAAGATGCTTTTTGCCAGGAGACTGCCTGCCTTGGGAGTTTGTAGACTCTGGCAAAGAATCTGAAAGACCCATCAGTGATACCCACCCCTGAGACTAAATTCAGTTGTTATTACTTTGATTGCTTTATTCAGCTCAGCACTTTCCCATGGCTCTTTCCTTCTTGAATACTCCTTCCTAGAACTTACAGACTTTCAAGCTAGGTTTGAAGTTACTAACTTGTTTTTCACCCCCTATTTATTAGCTTTTGAAGGTGGCTATGGTTTGAACATTGTTTACTGTTTGTCTTCCTGTTTATCTCTGCTTGAATTCCACATTGCAGTCTTGAAGTGCTGAATCTGTGGCAGTCATTTTAACGGCCGGATAGATGTCAGAAACACAGGAGTTTAGCTTTTCAGCAGGATGAAACCAAGTGAAATGCTTGACTGTAATGAAAAAGGCAATCTCTCGCAATGACAGCAAAAGGATAAAGCAAGCTATCTGGGATTTTCATTTGGAGCAGTGTAAGAGGATTGTTGAAATTAGTGGCACTGAATTAATAGGTTGCAGCAAAGTCCTAGTGCAACTTTTAAGAAACTCCCTTACTATTAAATATATTGCTGCTTTCTCCTCCTGTAAGGGCAAGTTGCTAGAGCAGTTAAGGTGCTATGTCATAAGAGCAAGGAAGTCAGTTTAACTCAGATAAAGGATAAGGCAGACAGCTAATATTTTGGGCTGTAGCACAGCTACATTGCAAATTCTTGTGGTGGATTTAGCTAATAGCCAAGCATCCACACAACCAGACACTCGCTCTGTCCTCCCAGTGGGACATGAGACAAAAGAGGAGGAATGAGAGCAAGAAAACTCACAGATCAATATAAAGACTGGGAAATCACCTGCAAAGTACTGCAGCAGGCAAAACTGGCTTGAAATGGGGAATTTAAGTTAATTATTTGCCAATTAGCGTAAATAATTACTGATTCAGGTACCAGGAAACAAAGAAACTAACACTGAAACGTCTTTCCTCCCACATCCATAGGCTCAACTTCACTCCAGGCTCCTTTCCATCTTCCTTTCTAGTCTCTACTTCACTACTTCACTCTGCTCTCACCTTGCTAATTCCAGATTACTCTCAGTCCCTCCAGTGAAACTACAAGCAGTCCAGGAAGTCCAGGTCATTGTGCGGTGATTTCTCTCTACTCCTCCTAATTTCTCACTCTTTTCATGGGATCTGGTATGGGTTCTCCACAAACTGCTGTCCCTGTGGGGTGTACCTGCTCCAGCACAACCTCATCCACAGTCCATAGAGAAAAGTATTTGTTTCCACATTGCTTCTTTATAGGCTTCTGGACCTTCAAGAATATGACACACCTCCTAATCCTCTGCCTTGCTATTCCTTCAGTCCTTCTGTTGGTCCCTCTGTTCCCTCCTCCACTCTTGCTGCCCTTTCTTAATAGGTTTTCCTGGAGGTGCCACCAGCATTACTGATGGTCCAGCTGTATCCTGAGGGTTTACTGCAGAGCTGGCTGGAACCAGCCATGTCTGGCATGGGGCAGCCCCTCACCTCATCTCACAGAGGTCACCCCTGCAACCTCCCTGCTGACCACACCTTGACAGGTGCACCCAGTGTATTTCCCTTGTGAGAAGAAGCTGTGGAATTTTGTATTCCTCATCTTTCCTAGTCTGATGTGCCTGTGGGCTCTGTACCTATCTCTAATCTTATTCTCAGCCTTCCACTGGCAATATGTTGAAGTCACATAATTTCTTTTCAGGCCAATGTTAAGAAAAAATTATATGATGGGATATTAACTGGTGAAAACTCATGGGTATAAATGTTTGCCTTTTGTTTGGCTTCACAGGGAACATTTCAAACATAGTACTTGTATTAGTAATTTTATATTTTGAGGGTAAACCCAGATGTCTGTAGTGCTATTGTTGACACTTGAAATGCTAGATCCCAGAGACATTCTTTTGTAGTGCAAAGCAATCATTAGTGCCTAGTATGACATTACTACTGCAGTAAGCAGAAGGCACTCAAGCTGTTTGTCTCTACTTACTATGTAAGAACTGGGATCCTTTTAATTTCCAGGGCAATTTTCTTCATCTTCCCTTTGCAAGTTTCTTATTCATCTTTGTTTCACTGCCACTTTGCTGGGTTCAGCAATTTAAAGGTGAGCGGATATGAAAGAATTCTGTTTCTGCATTTGAGTTAGAAACCTTTTAGATTTGTGCCCAGTTTTTAAGAGATAAGGGAAACACAACATCTAAATCCTTGTGGGTTTGTAGAAAGCTCCTGATTAGCAATTGCAGCCTTCTGAATGCCAGTTCATTACTTTTTTTTTAAAGGTCTTGTTGCATCCCGAGTGTATGCAGTGGCTCATGTCCTTGGCCCTCACTAAAGGCAGCTTGTCTTTATCAAGTAATCCTGTGTCTCCTGCTCTCCTCTTACAGACACGGTTACATTTCAGGGTTAATAATACATGTTTTTTGCATTAATGCATTTTTGCATTAGGGAGACTTGGAGGTGTGGGCTTGATTCCAAATACTAACATTAAAATTAGTGTGATGTAGTAAGAAATTCCTAATAAAAGACATTGAGCTGTAATAACAATTAGAAATATTACCTCCTCTGTTAAAAAGAATGTTGTTTTTCTTAGTTTTATTTGGCGCCCTATAAATTCTGAGTCTCCTTTTTTTTTTTTTTTTTTTTTTTTTTTCCAGTGAACCTGGAAAGTTTTTTCTTTAGTAAAAAAGAACTTTCGGAGCTAATTTTTCTCCCAGATAGCTCCATTGGCTTGCAGACCTAAGCCATCAAGGATCTGACCCCTTCTTAACCTCTTTGTTCACTGGCAAGACCTAGGTGCTTGCCATGGCCTCACTGGCAACATCAAGAGTACTTCCTCATGTTATACATCTATTCATCTTTGAAACTAAGGAGACTAAAAGGTAGCTGAAGAACCAAGCTCAGCTTATTAAAGCATCCTATCAGGCCTTTATGAATCTTATGTTCAGACTGCTCTTCCTTTCTAAGTAGCCTGCCAGCCAGCTGGTACTCAGGCTTTGTTGCAGTTGAAGCTAAAAAAGAGAAGGGAAGAGGAAGGGAGGAAAGCAAAAGGTAAAAAAAAAAGGCAATCCTATTATTAACATAAAATTCAAAGGGTTGTTCACGTCCAAACAGTAAGAGGTGGACAGATTAAAGTTTTAGAACTGTAACAACATCTCTCTTTGTAATGTCTGGTTCAGCAGAGTGAACCTTGTTACCCTTGACATCCATCACAACATTTCCTGCATTTACCACTCTGTTACTTAGACCAAATCCCCAATTCTGGCTTGCAGGCTATAATTTGTAGACATTAAATGACTATAATGTGGAAAAGTATCTGATGATGTATTGTGCATTAGAATAATAAGACTACTCAAGTTGCAGCTTGGAGAACTAAATCAAATATATAATTATCTGTAGTTGTAGGATTTCCTCTAAGAACGTTACGTTGTTTAAGCCATGCCTTTCTTTCTCTTTTGTTAATAACCCATGTTCTTAGAAAAAGGATCATGCATTTAAAGATGTTCTTGGCACTTAGCCCTACTTCCACCTCTTTTCCTTCCTCCTTGCTGACCCATAACAAATCTTCTGGCTTTGATTTCAGTTCACATTCAAAAGCAACAACAGAGACCTTAATAAAAAATCTTAATCCAAGTGCTCCATTTTATTAGCTGGAATTCTCACACTTTGAGAGTGTCTTAGTGCCAAAATTCTTTCCTTTTGTTTTTGCTTGGTCTTTATTTTTAGATGAGTGCTATCTAGTATTAAGAATAAGCATAGTGATTCAGTGTTCAGAAGACAGTGACTTCAGGGAGCTTGCCAACAGTTTCTTTTATTATCTTTTCCTTACCACCAAAAGAGGTATTGTACATGTTTGGAATCATTGTAGCTATTTTTTACTCTAAAGACATTTTATCGCTCCTTTTCATCACCCTCAGTTTATTGTCATAATCTGTCGGTTGCTTCCCTAGTATATCCCGAAGACTATTTCTTCAGTATTGCTAATAATTCTCCCTTGCTCTCCTTAGTTTTTAAGGTTGGCTGTCCTGCCTGTGCTCTCTCCAGGCAAGGATACTTTGAGGCCAGTGACGAATGAACCTTGAAAGCTTGGAAGCTTGTATATACCTGAAGCTGTCAGCAGTTTTCTGGATTTATTGGTTCTGTAAAATTGTCCTGAAAATCTCAAGAGGTGACATTTAGGTATGAGCACTTTGGAGGTGCTTCTCTTAGTCAATTTTTGGAACGAAGAAGAGATCTTGTATTGTATCTTCTGGACCCTGATGACTACCCTAAAACTTAAAGGAACAGTGCAGGGCTAGGAAAAGTTAGTCTGAATCTCAACAAAAGCTCTAATCTTTTGCTTTCTCACACTTATAAAGTGAGGAGTGATTTGAATGAGGTGAATGATCTTTATGTTATCCATCCCAGCTTACACATAGACAGGACAAAAATTGAAGCCATGTGGGTAACTTAACACAGACAATTAGTGTCTGCAGTCTGGCAGGCTGGTCTAACATTAATTCATCTTTTCCCAGAAGATTTGGTGCTAAATTCTTTTACATGTGGTTGGGTTTTTTTTTTCCCTTTCAGAAAAAAGAAAACCATGTAAGTTTGTGGGCTTTTTTTTTTTGCCATGTTACATCCAGTGACCTACATAAGGTGCTAATAACTCAGGAAGAACGTATTTGTACCTTTAGCAGTGTGGTGTTAGAAAAAAGACAAACCATGGGAACTAAGTCTATATTGCTCATCAAAAATTGATATATTTCTTTGCATGCTGGATTGGGTCATGACATTTCTAGCTTTTCTCTAAGTTAGTACATGTATTCTGTGTCTCTTAGGTAGAGGAGAGGAAATTCGATCAATGAGCTGTAAGAGATACTATTTTGGGAAACAAAATTTAGGTTGGTAAGAATACCAGCAAAGCAATAAAAATCACACTGTACAGTCCTGCTTTACCTAAGAGCTAAAAGAGACTGCCTTGCACATTTTATTCACTTTTTTATGAAACATATATATCCTGTCATCAGATTGCTTGGACATATATCTATTTTTATGATACTAAATAGAAAATTTGACTTCACTCCGGAAGGCTCAGCCAGGCATGATCAGACTCCTGAAATATGATGAAATAACTCTGCAACTATTTGTTGAAATATGAAAAGACATTTACATTTGTTTAGATGTATTTTCATTATCACAATAAGGATCAAAACAAGCAGTAGTTGAAAAGGCTGACATTCTTTATTGTCTTTTTTTATTGTTTAACATTTTTTACATGAACTGTCACAAGTGTGTATGAGATGGTGCTAATACTGAATTTTCCCTTTGACCATAACCAGACTGAATTTAAGAAAAAAACAGGGAAAATCTCATTCCAGGCAAAGCTTCCTGAGAATGAGAAACTTTACCCACAGGGAAAACTGTGAGTATCATTATGCAGATTTCACTTTTGCTTAGTGACAGGCAAATTCTACAGTGATGAACAGTTGTCTGTGTTCATTTTTTTAATATTTTTTTCCAAATACCCAGTATGAATTTTAACACAGAATCCATGATAACTCTGAACAAAGATGCATTGAAGTGCATTTAGCTATTGCCACACCCTAAAATTATATTTTAGGGTTATAGTGGAGTGTTTGAGTACTACAGATTAAACCACAGGTGTGAGGGGAAAGTGTTGCATAGCATTTAAAAATGCACCTATTGTTGTCCTTTGGCTGGCCTATCCTATTTCCAGGAGATGAAGAGTAGTAATCATCATTCTCTTTTGTAATTGGTAAATGTTTCCTGGAGCTAGAATGAATGGCTAAGCAGTTCCCTCTCTGCTTCTGGGAAATGTATGCTAATACACTGTTTCAGAGCCTTGCATCCTTACTCTCTTTTTCTACATGAAAATGTATTGGTTATTCTACTTTTGTGCCTCAAAAATCATGAAGGAGGCAAAATGGCCACTGTAGTGCAGTGTAAGTTTTCTAGTCTTGTTACTTAGCTTTGGCCTTAATAACTTAAAATAAAAAATAAATTGACTTTACAGAGTTTAGCAAAGTTCAATATATTTTCCTCATCATCAATATATTGGGAGGTTTATTCTAACAAGTAGATCCTACACGTTGAAGGTGCATTTCTGAAGAAAGCAACTGAGATTCCCCAAGACTTAGAATCTGGTAGGACAGCCCTATTCTCTCTTTGAGAAAATGACATCAAAATATGACAGACTCTTTCTCTTCTATCTGCTTGATACAAAAGTGCCTCAGTCACACAAAAATACATCCTATAGTTTCGTTCAAACTGTTTCCAATTAGATTTTAGTACCAACTTCCAATAAAAAAATAATCATTATAAATATGACAATACTATAATTTCTCTGTTATCAACTTTAAAAACAATTCTTGGAATATTACAGTGGTTGATAGTTATTCATAAGCAGTTAAGCAGGCTATTGCCTACAGCACTATAGAAGAAAATAACAATTAGTTTATCCCACTCTGTGTACAGGCATTAAACCTCTCTTTTCTGTAGACCTGTGACACACATAGAGATCTTGCCGATCTGTGTAATTTTAGACTATTAGGTTCCAGGCCAAAGTCACATATCCTTTTGTGTCTGAACCAATGTGCCATTTTTTCTGAGGAGATGTAGCCTGTTCAGCTAAACATGTGGAGAGCAGCTATTTTCAGGATTAGATGGAAAAAAAAGGCGAAAGATCAGTTTAGCTGATGGTGTTTTGAGTTTGCAGCTTGTTAATGAACTACCTCTGTAACATGCTGGTAGTGCAAAGCAGCTGAGGACTTTACTGGTATCTTTGCTGGTAAATGAGATCCTGGGTCCTTAACTGTTCAGGGGCAGGTTATACCCCCTTGCTGGTAGTAAAATTCTTGGAAATACTTATGTAGTAAGGAAACACAGGGTGAGTATAAAGGAATATAGCCCTAAATTTTCATCATGCATAATTGCATTCTTTCTCATTAAAATCCCACTCTGATTCTAATTAAATTCATAATTGTTCTGCATTTGATGCTATAAACTGTTGTGTAGTATTGCTGGGTGCTATTTAACAGATGTCATCCTCCCCAAGAGGCAGTTGTATTTCATTGCTGTGTGAATTGATCCTTCAATGTGAAATCTGAACAGGTCCCCAGATAGCCAAGAAGGAAGGGGGATATCGTGAACTAGCAAGAATGAATAAATGAGGTAACCAAAGTGTGTCTCAGAATGTATGAATGTAATTCCTTGACGTCAGTATATTTTAAAAGAGTAATCCAATTTTGTTCTTCTCTCTTCATTATAAAGTTACAAATTCATACTCATACTTCAACACAGTTCTGAAGCTCAGGTTTACAGACACAAACCAGCTTATAGACATTTGCATTGATATTTTTTTTTTTCCAGTACCTGTCTTCAGAATTAGCTGTAACCAGTTTGTTTGACTCTTACACACACATACACAGAGCTGAGAAAGTTTTCTTGGCTTTTTTTGCAACATCACTCTTTTCAGGTGTGCTGATTTCATTCCATCTCTGGCAGATACACATGTGGTCCTAACACACTTCAGCCTGTTTGTTTCAAAATAGTTGTTTGACTGTTTCTGAGTTTATTCTACCAGGTTTTCCTACCACCATGCTCAGTGTTTACCTGGGAGATCGCCTATGTCCATCTCTGATCAATTTCTTCCAGTACATATTTCCAGTTTAGCAAATCGCACAGGAGCCTGTTGATCTTCAATTGGGTCAGAATGACCTATTTCCTAATTTCCTCAAATATAGTATTATTAAGCTGAGTAGAGCCTTACATCTGTTTAAGAAACAAAACATTGAAGTACACCAAATAATATAGTATAATGCTGCTAGGAGGAAAAACAGGATTAAGAAACTAAGAGAGAGCAGCAGGATGTCGGTGGTCAACATAATTTCTAGTTCTTTTTGCAGAGCAGTAGGTCAAGACTGAAGATGCTTTTAAATTGCTCTAGGATCCTCAGAGATAATTGTATTATAAAATGCATGTTAATACTTTCTATCACCCAAATTATCTCTTCTCTCCCATTCATATGCAAATTATGGGGAATTTGAATAGGAGAATAAGGTTGAAAATATTCAATTCTAAACATGGACTCTTCTTAGATTGTAATCTTATAATCTATCTCTTATTCATGTTAGTCAAAATCAGATATACCAAAATGGTATACAGAATTGACTCAAAAGATTTGATAAAATTCTTATCCGTAGGCTACTCATCATGAGTGGTAGGTATCAGAGGTTACTAATATGATTCAGCATTCCCACCTCACTATGAATTACTAATACTGACCTACTGTGTATGGGTGTTGCCATGGTTACTTTTTTCAGTAATGTGAAATGTCTTTCTTTAAAACAAAGGGAAAACATGATAGCTCAAGTCTCCTTGCCTTTCTTTGATGGTGCCTCTAACCAGCTGCTGATTTTAATGGCCGTCTCCTGAAATTCCTATTTCTCTCTTAAAATTGACTGACAGTCTGATGGACAGGTGATTCTGAGAAGCAGTAGAGATACCTGTATTTTGTCTGATTATAGAAAACCAGGTAAAAATGCTTAGTAAAGAATAAATGGTTCTTGCTAGTTTGCTTTACTTAGCCATGCTAATACAAAGTTATGCAGTAGGTCACTAACTCCTTCTTTACCATCATTTTTTGAGCAACTGGCCATGCTAGTTGCCCCATAGTCTTTTTTTGTTGGCAGCTTGGAGAGCTGGAAGTAATCGTAGGGACATTTCTGCATCACATCCAGAGTCAGGCAAGTGACTCATCTAAAGCAAAGGCTTATTTTAGTCAATGGCTAGCACAATATAGAAGCATTTGCAAACTTTGGAGGCAGGAATGAGGATTCCTTACACAGTTGCCATTTCTTGTCTGTTCCTCATGGAATTGCTCTGCTTGCTGTATTTCTTTGCAAATGCTGCAATGCTGCAAATGCTTGTTGCATTTCTTTATAACCAGGGCTCGATAGAGTAAATGCCACAAATGGGTGAAATAATAGAATCATAGAATAGTTTGAGTTGGAAGGGAACCTTCAAAGGTCATCTAGTCCAACCCTCAAATTCAGATACAGTAATGGCTTGTGTTGCTTTGTGTCTGTGTGTAGTACAGTCTTTTGCTTTTCAGAATTATTTTTAATATTTTTTTTCCTTAGGGACATAGAAATTAATAATTTATATCCAGAGTTTATTAATAGCATTCTTTGCTGCTACATTTTAGTAAATTCTTGGAAATCTTCCTTTAGCTCTAAAAGAAAGTATTTTAAAGTTATATGAAACGGGAGCAGTGAGTTGGAAGAAAACCAGAACATTATTTACACAAAAGATTTTCCATATTTTTCCTGCCCATAGATATTTTGAAGTCCCTGTGAGTAGCAGAAACATACATGCCACAATAAATCACAGAAGTTGACAATGGCACACAAGAGTGAAATAATCAATAAATAAATATCTTTGCTTTGAAAAGATCTTGTAATTATACAAGACATGTATGACAGTAACATTAAAATAGCTTGTCAAAACATCAAAATACGGACAGTTCTGATTCACTGGAACAATTATCTACTTTGTGCCTGATAAACAACTTTAGAAGAGAAGCCCAGTCACACACAGTGACGAACATCAGATGAGAAATGATGTCGTCCTGTGATAAATTAGTCTAGTTAAAATTCTTTGCATGGCTGAAATGACAACCTAGGGAATCAACGTACCTTCAGAAATGTATCATCAAAAGCATTGCCATCATTCTTTAAAAAAAAGAGATAAAGAAATTGAGGGGAAAAAGAAAATCAAAGAAGACAACACTAGCTAAGCTAGTAGTTCATGTGGCTATAAAGGTAGTCCCAAATCTAGATGAAAAATAAAAGTCTGGACAGCTAGAACACTTTAACAAAACAGTGTAGTCCAAATCTTAGCATGATAATCCAGCAAGAGCAGAATATGCTAACTCAGGTGCTGAAGTGAAAGGTTAGAAAATAAATGTCATTTTGTTCTTGCCCACTTGGCATATTTCAGGGATATGTTCTAAACTCTTACTATCTATGCTTAAAATATTTCCTTTTCATGTGTTAAGTCATATCTCAGCTTTTCCAAGAATTAGTGGGTAAGACAAACTAAGCAGTGCTACAGCTAGATAGTTCTAATTTATGCCCAGGGCATCCATTTCAGCCAGTGTCAAGAAAATTTAGTATCTGATAGTAAAATGCAAGCTATGGGTATAGAGAGAATCCTGTGGATTAAACTTGAAACATTTCCTAATTTCAGAGAAACTGTCTTTGCTTCAATATGTGTATGAATGTAGACATGAAGACACATTGTATGAAGACAAATATAAGACTCTGAGGTTGAGACCCCCAGCTCGGGAGTGTGTTACTGTCTTCTTGCACCTGCATCAAGTTTTTCGATTGCATTAGGATTTTTTGTAACCACACAACTCTGTAGATTTTGTGTTTTATAAAACAATTTTCTATTTTCAAGGTGTGGCTTACTTTTTTCTCTTGATTTTTGCTTTTGAGAACCAGAACAAGGAGCAGCCGCCTTTGAACCACAACACTGAAGTTGAATATTCAGAATTAATTGTATGTTTTCTCAGAATAGGATCCTGTTCCATTTCTGCATTTCTTTGTCCTGGCAGTACTCTAATGATAAAGATGTTTTTCTAAAAGAAATTTTTCCCTAGATTCCATACAATTCTTCATCATAATTTTCTCTTTTGACACTTTGCCAGCACTTTCTCGTTCCTAATGCTCCATAAAGTACATAGACACAGAAGAAAAAACTCATCAAGTGTATTTCAGTTTGTCTTTTATCTTGGCTGTCATCATTGGTGCACACAGGTAAATCTTTATTTCCTTGATCTTTTACATTTCTTATATTTTATGATATACAGAGCTGTGTGATACCAGCTCAACAGAGTCATAATAATAATACATTCATGTGCACTGAGCTGTCTTTTAAACGCTCAACCTACATGCATCTTTAAATTAATCCCTTAAAAGGGATTAAATCCCTTTTCCATTGTTTACTGTTAAATATCCTCTTCACATGATTAACAAAGTACTTGCTGGTTTGCTGTCTTCTGCCTTATTTTTTGGAGCAAATCTGTGAGGGTACTTTATCACAGTATAAGTTATGAGCATTAATTTCAAATAGGAAATCTTGTTTTCAAAAACTTTAGTTAAAAGTTTATCATGAGCAACTGTTTGGGACTTTTTTATTAGTCTGGGTTTTCCTTTATTCTCTGCCTGCATTTAAGAACATGACTGATGATAAGAAGAGTAAAAAATGTGTGCTGATATTCATTTCTATCTCACAGCAGCCCAGCAAGATCCTTCCTTTATCTTTCTAGGGGGATTTATTTGGAACAAGCATTTTTTGAGTATACCTTTGAAGGTGCTTTATGCAAAAAAAAAAGTGTATGGTACAGTTTTGCCTTTAAAAAAAGGCAATTGGAGAGTTATTTCTTCAACAAGCAGTCCCTAGGAACAGCAGTTTTTAGTTTATGCAGAAATTTAATTCAAATGACAAAGCTGTCTACTTTGAAATCCATATTTATGCATGCAATAAAAAGAAGATGGATTATTTTCTGGGACTTCTAGAGTCGAAGGAAAATGCTGCAAATTAGCATTCAAGGAAGGAATGGCTTTTTGCACTGAAGGTTAAATTGAGCGGATTAAGGTTAATAATACCTACCAACAATTAAGACTTAATCAGAAATAAAATCAAAGGATTATGAAGTAAGCTAAGCAAAGCGTCTCTCTGGTGAGCAAAAGGCTTATTTCTGATACACATTTCAAATGAGGTTGGAAGTAAGGGCTCTAGTTTAGGAACCCACCCCAGTGCAGCTGGCCAGCGAAGCCGGCAGCAAGCCAGGCAGCAGTGGCTGCACCATTCCTATCACTGCTGCCCAGTGACCAGCCACACTGGAGCTATGCCCCATCCTCACACTCCAGACAGGGGTTTGCCTGGATCCAGAGAAGAAACTATGAGCTCCTAACAAAGATGAATGAAAGCCAGGGCAATGATCTCATAACTTCAGTAACTGCCCTGGGAGTATAAAAGCAACTGTATCTTGCTTCTTAGCCAGAGCAGTGATCACGCTGCCCTTTTTGCCAGAAATCGTTTTCTCCTTCTCTCACTCATCTCCTAAAAGCCTGTTCCCTAAAAAATAAAAGCTATTAGTTTTCCATGTTATAGCACCAAGTTAGGCTTTAACTTTTCCTGTTTGAATCAGTGAGCTGTCTTACATGTGCCACACTATTTCAGTGACTGAAAGTATTTCAGTAAAACCATTTAGCTGAGCAGGTTACCCACTGCTGCTTATCATGGTAGAATTGAAATTATAAAGCATCAGGACTCTTTGTAGAAAGATCCCTAAAGGTGGGTGTTCATTAGTGCGGATTCCAGGTAACTTCTGAGTATCTCTAGCAAGGCTGGCACTTAACATGGAGATCCATCGAACCGTATCAGAATTAAATAGTTATTGAATCAGGTTGATAGATATGAAGTAAAATCTGGTACTCCGTAATATTGCAGGAACTCTGAGCTACTCTACTGACTCTCTACTACCTATATATTCATATATATACACATATACAGTTCAATTTAGAAAGGTAAAAATGCTTAACGGATGCTGTCAGATAACTTATCATGCCAGACAAATACGTGGATGTAAATTTTTATCCTATGGAACATATTCTCAGCTGATGTAAATAGGTCTTTTGGTTCTGCACAGTATTGACCCAAACAATGTAAATCCCAGACAGAGCAGAAACATTCAGTTTTCCAGCTGTCTTGAATACAGTTATTGTGGGGTTTTTTTTTCAAAACAAAGAAATGTGCAGAAATATGAACCACATAATCAGACTAGCTGGATAATTTCTCCTCTGTTTATATGTTTAAATAGATTCTTGGATGTGTTTCCCTATATTTCCTGCTATACGCAGAGCTTCATTGTAGTAGTTTATTTTTCAAAAATATATTGGCTATTTGATGAGTTTCCTAAATAATTTTGTATGCCCTGCTCTAATTAGCACATTAGAAAGTGATGTTGTCAGGGCTGGGAACATTGTAACAGGGAAAATGCCTACTGACACAATGCCTAGATGCATATATTGCAAATGCTCTTGTGTTGTTGTCCTCTAATTAAATACAATCCTCGGGTCAGAATATGATTAGTTGCCAAGTGACAATTTAACAGGCTAGAAGTACATGTTTCTGTTGAAACTAGACCAGGAGTTCTTTAGCATTATTTATACTATACAAGCAGAGTGTTTAATGACTTTATGAGAAGACTTTTGCTGCAATTCCACAACAGCATTGCTGTACATCATGTCAGAAATTTCATAATGCAGACTTCGTGTGTTAAATTTGGGTTTATTGAAAACAGAAACAGGTTTATTGAAACAGAAAATCTCACCAGAATGCATGTGTTGCCAACTCATCCATCCAGTGCATCCACAGAGAAAACAAGTAAGGATGGTAAAAATATAAGTAAAATTGTCAGGAACTGCTGGCAGTGTGTAGTTTTGCCTTCCTTGTGAATAATAAAAACAAGAAAAAAAGCCAAACCAGTTTGTTATTTGCGTTGTGGATTATGTTGGTTTTGTTTTTTTTCTTTGAATGTGATAAAGTTGTCTTCTCTAAAAGGAGTTACATGTCTTGCTTTTGGTTTGGTTTGGATTTCTCTTTAAAAAGTGCTTTCTTTAGGAAGAAGACTATGACACTAATTATAAGGGGAAAAAAAACCCCAAACGCGCAGCTATGTAGTCTAGTGACCTTTTCACTTAGAGGAACTCACTTTGTTACTTTTCAATAATCCAGGTTTAACCAGGCTGAAATTTAATGTTAAACCAGGTTATATGCTATAAATGTGTGACAGAATAGGAGAAACTCCAACTCCTCAGAACAGATTTCCTTGGATTATGTAGTATCCAGGTATTGACAGGACTACAGAAACAAAGTTTCACAGAGGAAAATTTGTTGCTGGATTTTTTAGTCTTGATATATGGATTGGTTTACATTAAGTATGTACACAGTATTTTTTTCTTGTAGAGTGAATATAAATGTCTCACAAGGTGTATGAATGATGTTTCTTTTTTACATGGCTTCCTAAGGTGCTTTATGTCTATGGCAGAGTTAATATCAGTGACGAGATAGAGAATATGTTTTCCTCTGACCTGCATGAGTGTGTGTTTTACTGGTTTATTTGCTGCACAACGTGAGAGATTGTCCATGTACCATTTTTAAAATCCCACTCCACAGATTTTTGAAATCCTAAGGGCTTTTTCAATTACTGGCAAGAAAAAAGGACATTTGGGAGACTTTTGTGTAACTTCATCCTGAAAGGAAAAAAGTATGAGCTCCCAAATCCAGATGAATCTGTTCCAATTTATAGATTACAATAACTATTAGGTAAATCTTCAAGTTGCATAGACATAGTATGCAAAAACCGTAGCTCTTTTAGGACCATTAAATGTGTATATACACAAGGATTCTCTTATCATATTTAATTACATGGTCAGGACCGTGAAGGCAGTAGGCAAAAACATTTGAAGCCTTCTTAACAGAATATGGAAATGTACTTTAATTCTGAAATGTGTGGACAAGTTTGTCAGGGGTCAGTGGAGAGGCTGTGAATGACAGTGTCTCCAAAACCTCACATCTCTGCTATGCTTCTCTCATCCAGGGTGTAAAATTTTGCCCTGGATGATCAAGCACCCATGGTCATGCTCACACAGGCACAGGCAGAGAGCAGTTCTGCTCTATTGAGACACACTGAAGAGGACAGGAAGGAATGGCAGAATATGTGTCTACTTCCAAATTCTCCTCCTGCTCCCTTTGCTCAGACAGAAGCCGTACTCTTATCTGGAGAGAAGGCAAGGCATTAGGGTGGAGGGACATGAAGGGACCCTGCCAAGCAATACAATAGGTTACAAAATACAGACTATACTGAAGAGGCATGCACAGCCATTTTTTCTGTTATATGGTTATGATTACATTCATTTACAGTTATGATTTTCTTATGGCACTGGAATTCTGCTTGCTAATAGGCTACAGTAAATTTCAAATGAAACCCTGGAATCTAGGATAATTTCTTCTCCATTTTTCCCTTAGCGTTCTATACACACACACACACACACACACACACACACAAAGGATTCACCAGCTTTGGACTGGCTACTCATGACAGGAGCTTTTGACAGTTCTGATAAACAATTTAAGTTAGTCAGGAAAATCTTTTTACACCAAGGTTGTTTCAAATGTATGCATTGTTTTAAAGTACAAAGTCACTGGTCTGTGACGGAGAAAACCCAGTATGTTTGTGTCCTGTGACTGCTATTTAGATATGTCCTTTTCTCAGCCTCAAATATGGTTAGAGTTTTGCCTTTTAAAAATTGAGTTGATCTGTCCATTATCTGTGAAATCTTTCAGACTGAATGAACTTAATGTGCTTCCATACGCCAAGAGCTGTTTAGCAGATTCAGGACTACAATAACAGCTGAATAACCTTCTCACTTCGCTGGGGACAAGATGATACATGCTTGTTTCCCCCAAGGTTATTCTCTGATTTCTGGCCTGACTCCCTGTCTAAAAGGTGTTTACAGCAGAGAAAGGACACTTGGGCTTTGAGTAGAGATTGTACCAAAAATGATGCTAATGCCCAACTCTGACTGTGTTGTCACCACCACAGGGTTACCCAGGGAGAGCAGGAGGGATTGTCTTCAAGTTGGGGTCACGATGTATGGTTAGAAGGGTGTTTAAGAAGCCAGTGTTGTTTTACAGGAGCTAGATGTGTGTCCTGTATTCATAGAAGGTTAATTTGCAAAACCCAGCTGAGGTTCCAGCTTTCCCAAACCTCAGGGCTTGGGCTGTGTTTAGGAATGTTTCTGGCCAATCAATCACAGAAAAGGAATTTTCAATCTTTTTTATTCTCATCTGTAGCTGTAGAAATCAGCTGTGCCAGAGGAACTATTGTGTTAATAGCTTCTGAAAGTCTCATAGAAATTTTTATTCATTCATTTCATTCATGTTACTGTGATTGCATCTTCAATTAATTTATGAATCTGGGTATATTTTTTTTATATATGTGTGCAAGCACAGATGAAATAATATCTGAAAGATTAAAGAGAGGAGAAGAGTGGAGAGATGAGGTGATGTATTATTTACCATACAGGATGAATTTGTAGAATAAGAATTCAATCCTTAGTACTTCACAGTGGCATATTATTCAACAGTGCTTCTAGACAGTAAAGGCTAATCTAAAATCTGTGAGGCAGAAACAAGCAGTAATATTTCACAGTTACAGCCCACTACATCCTTGCTTTATGTGCCTTTCTAGACCTGTATGTACCAACTTGCTGGATATGAGTGGGATTCTGAATTTATCTGATAAAACCCATATATCAAGATTCCATATAGTCCTAATTAAAACTACTATTAACATTTTATATGTGGAATATATGTAAACAGATTTTATAAACTGAATTGGGATTGTACATCAAAGAAAATATTTTCCATGACTAAGGAGCAGCATTTGGGTCATTGCACAGTTAGTTTCTTATTTCATAATAACAGATATGTAGTATATCATCAACTGAAATATAGTGCTCTAGCTTAATGGCAGGCAACTGAAGCAGTGCCATTTTTAAATCAGGGTGTATCTGGCCCAGCATACATTCATTCTGTTCCTGTAACTTACAAATAGAATGAAGTTCTTAATCCATCATTCAGCATGGAGAAGAGAAAAATGGAATGCGGTATTACCTTGACCCTTATAGCACTCTGGTAATATAATTTCCTGAGCACTCATCCTCTTTCAGGAGTTCAGCAACCTGCTTGATAGCAGAGAATGGGGCCAGACCCTCAAATCACAGCGTGTTCAGGTACTACAGCATACGTAACATTGTGTAGCATAGCACACTGGAGCTCGCGTGTGAGTTTTCATTACCTTCATAGCCATAACAAATACAGGGTATGGCAAAGTACTAATCCATTCACAGGGACCTAACAAGAATTGGAAATGGTAAAACTTAAACCCTATTATTGGTTTTCACTGGGGCTTGACCCAAAACACGGGAAAAGTGACCTGTTATTTTGCAGAGGTAAAAGAAATACCTGCTTGCACAATCAGTTGAAACAGCCTTGCTTTTAAGATGTGCGAATCTGAGCTCTGTATCGCAATTTTATTGGTGCTGTCTGCCACATCATGGGGTTTAGATATGTTTTCAAATGGTTGGTTTGAATTATTATCAAAATGATACTCACATGGCAAAGTTTAGCATACAGGCTGTACTAGAATGGCCAAAGAGGCCAGCCAAGAGTTATGATGAGCTGTGTATGGTGCTGTACAAAGACTCAAGCAGGAATGACTGAATAAGAAAGACTTAAGATCTTGAATTAGGGACGTTAAATGTATGATTGCCTGACACATCTGACCTCTAAATGCTTTTCTTCTTGTTTACTCCAGAAATTGGAAAGGATCCACCACAGTGTAACTGATTTGGTGATTCAAAAGTCAGAAAGACTAAGGCTTAGGTGGAACTAAGGAATAATTTGGGGTATTACTATTCTGATGTGGAAAATAAGCTGACCAAAAAACTTAGCATATTAGTGAACTTGTTTTATCTGGGCATCAGTGAAGGGTGCTTCCCATCATCCATTCCCCAGCCTGTGCATGTTAAATGTGCACAGCCAGTCACAGCTTTTTAATGGGTTCTTACCTCTTTTACACCAGTGAAACTAAAAAATGTTCATTTTTTAGTATACAGCTACTTCTATTTGTTGTTTATGTAAAAATAAGACACAGCAATTCTTAGTCCATTTTAAATGCTTTCCAACTTGAGAATGAAAAAAATCTAGGGAACCTTTCCTAAAGGTCATGAATATTTCAAAATAAAGATGTTTTTGAAATCTCTAGTTGCTATCCTTCCTGGGAGGCTGGCATAAACTGCCATAGCTCTGCTGAAATCAGTCAGTGCCCTGGATTTTCTAACTACCAGTGCACCGGATATGCCTTGAAGCACCTGAATGAGAGAGTGGCAGGTGACTCACACTTGAAGTTTATTTCTTTATCTCAAACATAAATTTAAAGGCTTATTTCCCCTTGGAGTTTACTGAGGAAGTATTTAATCATAGAACAACAGGGAGAACAAAAGCCAGTTAAGATGCCTGACATCTATTTCATAAAATATTTAGGCAAAGTACATTAAGGAACAGATGACTTTGAAACAAATGGGAACAGTGCACTAATGCAGTTGGCTGCCTTTAACACAGTATGTTCACTGAGGATATTCTAAGAAGAAACTGCAGTGCAATAGAGTTTGGTTTCATATAGAGTGTTATATATGTTTCTGCAGATAAAGGAACAGGATCTAATTTTAATGTTAGGGCACTTACATGCTGGCAAATGGAATATACAGTATTCCATGTTATATATACTGAAACTTTCAAGTAAATAAGCAGAAAATTACTGAACAGCTTATATAAAAAGGGACTGTTGTTTAGCTTAAAAACAAAAATAAAGTATCTTGAATGGCATGTATGCCAACATGTGTAGTATTTTGACAAATTAATCCACCTCAATACTTCACTTGAATTCCCAGAGCTACTAATTGAGCTTGACATTTCTGGTAGATTAACTAAAGGAAAGAAAACCCCAGAAGCTTAGAGAAATCACAAATAGCCAATACTGCAACATACATTAACCAGAATTCCAGGATTTAAAAATACAAATCCAAAAGGCATTGCTTGGTCCTAAATATATGCAAGGAATGCTAAGTGAATTATATGACTTTATACTTAGCTGCCTGTTGATCGCAGCCAAGGTTCAGCATTCTTGTTTGATTATTAAGATCGTAAACATAGGCTTAGTTTACCTTTTGGCTGTCTGGATTTATTCATTTATGTTTAAAGTTTGCTTTGAATCCATGACAAAAAAGGATGGCAGTAATCAGAACTAATAACTAATATTGTTACTGATGTTAATTGTGAAACAAGATAGGAACAAACAATGTTAAAAAATATAAATAAGTGCAATGGATATGGGGAATGCCAGCATGGATATAGAGAATGACAGAAAACTTGTTTACCGAGGTGAAAAGATAAAACCACAAAATATTTAATAAACTAAATTAGTCTGAGCCCAAGCATCAGCTTTTTGAAGATTCAGCCAGACATTGACTGAAACAAAAATGGAAGAGAAAATAGTGGCACAACCCCAAAAAAGGTGTGAGATGAGGGTTAAGAACAGCATGTATTTTAAAACTCAAGAAATCTAATACTGAATAAAACATTAGACAAAGCCATTTTGTTCTTTTTTGGGAAAGAATCTAATCCATAGATCAGTTTTTACTCCAACAGTGTTCTATGATTAACAAGCAGAATTTAGTGCTGTTGGTGGAAGACTGAAGTCCTGTCCATGGTAACCTTTGTTATTTTAATTTGTGATGCAGATACGGTGCATGTCACCTACACTTTGGTTTGCTACATTTCACTATGTGGGGTTTTTTAGTTTGTTTCCTTTTTTTTTTGTTTGAATTTGATTGTGTTTTCTGACTTCAGAGACTTTTTATTGGTGTTTTTTTAGAGGCATAAGTACTCAGAGCTCAATATTTCTAGCTCAAATCAGATTGCATTGGATTTCTTCTAAACATAGTTTTTGATTTGATTTGTTATATTTATTATTTCTTATCCTCATTAATTCTGATATTTTGTTATTCTAAATGAACTTAAATAATTCAGTAAAGGGATTTCTGATACTCAGATAAAAATAGCATATATACCACCACAAAGAATTACCCGTCATTTCTGAGCTGTTCAACAAAGTGAAAAATTCTATAGACACATTTTAAGTCCAAATAAGCAATCTTAAAATATTTTCAAACCTTAGATTATACACATTTATAATTCCAACTACCATGGAGAATTCAAAGGCTCTTAGTCACTTCTGGTTTGAATAGTGTTACGTCAGTGTGTTTCCTTGCGATAGAAAAGAAGCTTTAATAAAAATATACATATACATTCTTTATTGACTTAAGTATAGTGAATGAATATTTTTCAGAAGCCCTTCATGAGCAAAATCCCTCTTTTTTCATGCTTTACATTACAATTTCAGGCTTGACAACTTGATAAACTTCTACGATGAAATGACTGGCCTGGTAGATCAAGGGAGAGCAGTGGATATGGTCTATCTGGACTACAGGAAGGACTTTGACAGTGTCTTCCATAAGGTCCTTATAGACAAGATCTTGGTGTATGATCTGGATTAGCAGACAAAGAGGTGAACTGAAAACTAGTCACACCAGAAGGTGATGATCAGCATCACAGTCTAGCTGGAGGCCAGTAACTAGTGATGTAGCCCAGGGGTCAACTCTGGGTCCAGTCCTGTTTAACATCTTCATTAATGATCTGGATGAAGGGCAGTGTACCCTTAGCAAGTTTGCTGATGACACAAAACCAGGAGTGCCAGAGAGTCATGCTGCCATCCAGAGGGACCTTGACAGGCTGGAGAAACCGGCTGACAGGAATCTCATAAAGTTCAACCAAGGGAAGTGCCAACTCCTGCACCTGGGAAGGAACAATCCCAAACACTACTTTATGCTGAAGGCCACCCAGCTAGAAAGCAGCTTTGCAGAAAAGCCTTTGGGGGTCTTAGTGGACACCATGTTGACCCTGAGCCAGTGATGTGGCCTTGATACAAAGGCTAATGGTAGCTGGGCTGCATTAGGCAAAGTATTGCCAGCAAGCTCAGGAAGATGATCCTTCCCTTCTGCTCAGCACTGGTGAGTACACAGAGTACTCTATTCCAGGTAAGACACATCTGGAATGCTGAATCCAGACTGTCTCCCCAGTACAAGAGAGAGACTGGAACATACTAGGGCAATTTCAGGGAAGGGCCACAAAAATGATTAAGAGACTGGAGCATTTGTCTTACGAGGGAAGGCTGAGAGAGCTGTGAGTGTTCAGCCTGAAGCAGAGAAGGCTCATGGTAGAAGGAGAGTAGCTGCTTATCCAAAGGCTGTGCTACCATAGCAGCTATTTAATTTTCCTATTCTACAGGTGAGGATTGTGTCAATTACTTTTCCAGACAGTAATTGATGCCTGAACACAGATTTCAGATTTCGGAAATCCCAACAATGCATTTGGTTTGCATTGTAGGAATAATGGCATTTTACGGGATACAAACCTGTCTGAAGAGGGAGTCAAACTCATTCATAGCTTTAATTATAGGTAAGGTGGTTTAGGGTAACTGTTCTCTGCAAGCAGTGTTCTCTGGTTTTATGTGTAAAACAAACAATTCAGAAATGCTGAGCACCCGCAATGCTTATTACAGCGCCCATCAGACTGGGGCTTTCAGCTCCTTTTGAAAGTCCCTGGAAACCTAAGAGCTAATGTGCATGTATTGTCTCCAAATGTTTCCATAATAGACTACAGGGTTAAAAAGCTTACTTGTTACACGTTCTTAATGTTTGCTGTATATTGCAATTCAATTTTTTTCCTATACATATGAAGTTTTAAAAAGCTCCAAACTTTATAAGTTTGATCCCTCCCCGACTTTCCCTCCTTTCCTCCTTTTCTCCACCATGCCCTTTTGTATTTTTTTTTTCTTTCCTTTCAGCCCTAATTGACATTTATGAATCTGATGGCCAACTTGACAAGGGTTTTGAAAAATATTAGCTACTCAGCTACCAGGAGGATCATGTTTCTGCACAAATCACTGCTTCGGCATACTCCCGTCGTTTTAATGAGGCACATTCTTTTGAGCTGGCAAGTCGCAATTCCACCACCCAGAGCATCACTCTGAGGTATTTTTATAATGTCACAGTTTTTTTGTTATAATCCTTGCTAGTTGGCACCATTTGGCACATGCTTCCCTGCAGGCTATTTCTAATCCCATTACCGTGGAAGTGACTCAGTTTGTAGCTTTTTTAGCACATTTGAGGGAACATCTGAAAGGGAGGCACTTTGGTCTTCATCAGAAATGGCTGTGTTTATCTAGAGTTTCCAGCTGTCTGTAGCTGAAATCCAGTGAGAAAATTCTGGTTTAAAGGTAAAGAGTAGATAAAGTAAATCTAACAAGTTCACCTTGATAATTAGGAATGACAGATAGAAAGCTGCCAGAAGGGTTTTATAGTTTTCAAATAGAAGTATAGATCAGAATTCATCGATCGCTTGGCTCTTTAAATTCCCACTTGTTCTTCAGAAAAAAACCAACCCAAACAACCCAGGACTGTAATCTACATCTTACATCCCCTGCTGCTACTAATTAAAGGGTTTGTTTTCTTCTTTAGAAATACATAAAGTATGCTTGTTACCACAGAATTGTTGTTATTCTTTATTCTCTGCAGTCTTCAATCTCATTCATAATGAGCTATCTTAGCAAGAACTTTGGTATATTACAGGATTTTGAACTTTAGGGAAATGGTCCATTTCTAATTTTAAAGACTACATGAACAGTTGTACTGGCTCCAGCTGAAGGTGCAGTTAGACTGGCTTTCTGTTTTGCATGTGGCCATTAGCAGATGGTTAGGAAAAGAAGTATAAAACCAGAATATTTCCTGTGTTATAATCTTCTGACTTTGATAGTTACAATCTTTCCTGAAGCAGAGGCTCATATTTGAAGTGGAGGTGTCCATATTTGTGTTTTATACCTTTCACACGCAAACTCTTCTGTGAATTCTGTTAGCTGCTTTTGAATACGTTGGGTTTCTGACATCCCGTACATCCTGTGGCAAAAGTTTCTGCAGCTTAATTATCTATCCTGTGGAAAAAGTGCTGTCCTTTCCTTTTTTTCAAACAGCTCTGTGACAGCTTAATTTGATGCCCATGGCTCTTGTATTCTGAGGAAGAGAAAATCTGTTGTATTTACTCACCATATAAATATTATCAGTTTCTTTGAAATTTCAAGTTATGCCAGTACATATCTCTTGCTCTTTTCCCTAAAGTTCCCTCTCTCCCCCAAAGTTAAGAAGACTTAAACTTTGTAACTTCTTTATCCTTTTATTTAGCCTGTCATTCAAGTTCCTTTATTTTTTCTATGTCCTCTTTTTGAGCTGGCCTACTATAGCAATATGCAGCATTAAATATTCATATATTAAAGAGACTTATCCATTGGTATGGACTTAGGGTTTGTTCTTTATTTGTTGTTTATTCCTTTCCTCATATTATATTCTCCTTCAGATTACATCTGAATGTTAAAGTGGTAAGTATGGACAAATATCCACAAGGTCTTCAAAACTTGTTTTCTGGAGGTAGAAACTGGGGTGGTTTTCTTTCATATTTCTATTACATTTCCCATTTACAGTACCATGAGAACATTATGTGACTTTTGACAGTCAATTTTAGTTTTGACCCACTGTTAATAATACCAGTTTGTTCATCTCACTGCCTACTTTTCTTTCCAGATTATTTATGGACAAACTGGACATTAAGATGTCTTTACATAAGAGCTTTTCAGGGCTTTTCCAGTAGTAAACTTCTTCTCACAGTAAATACTGGATATTTTGTTTCTTGTATCTAAACATAATTCATGACCTGGCCATACCTCTTGTCTCTTTTGTAGCTTATTTTCTACAGGAATTTTTAGTGAGGGACTTTGTCAAAAATGACATGGAAATCCATGTGCTCTATATTGCCCTCATCACACTCGTCTATCCACAGTTGCTTTTCCCAAAGTATTCTAGTAGATTTTTAAAGATTTATTTCCTTCCATAAAAGCTGGTGGTTATTGCTTCCCTAATATATTAAATTTATCTTTTCATCCAGTGAGTCTAATCTTTTATAATGCTTTTTATTGATTTCCTTGGTATGGAAGTAGGACGTGTACTTCCATAGACATTGCTGAAGCCCTCCTCAAGAGCAGCTGTCATGTCCCCATTCTTCTTGGCTCTGGTACAGAGCCTAAGCACAGGGACCATGGAAGAAGGGCACAGTGCTGTAGGTGACAAGGAGAAGAGACCCCACAAAGAAGGGGAGCTTCAGTCCCCAGGTATACCCAAGGGAGAGCAGGCAGAATTTGTGCTTATGGGATTGCAAAGAAGGAATCCTCTGACAGTGAAGGTTTGAGCGAGCTGGTCCAGTACGCAAAGCAGATTGGGAGGAGTGATTAGGCATCACGGTGGGAGATGACCTGAGGCAGAGGAAAGAGCTCCCCCTGCCAACCTGACGTGCTGCGGAGCTTTACTGCTTGCTAGGAGGTCAGAGAGAAAGCCAAGGCTTGTCCAGCTCTTGGATGGTTCCTCTGCTGCTCTTCCATGTGGGCGCCAGCAGTATGGCCAAGGAAGACCCAAGACATGTCAATTGAGACTGCAGGGCTTTGGAGAAAGGGTCTAGGACAAGGGAACCAGGTATTGTCTCCTCAATACTGCCAGTGAGGGGGAAGGCTTGAGGAAGAGTGGATGGACCCTGCAGGTAAACACCTAATAGGCAGCTGATCTTTACAGCAGAGGTTTGGCTTTAGTGACCATAGAACCCTATTTAAGGCTCAGGGACCGGGAGCCACCCATGCGAATTTATGAAGGGGAGATCATGCCGCACCAACCTGATAGCTTTCTACTGTAGGTAACTGACCTAGTGGATTAGGGCAAAGGTGGATGTTGTTTAACTTTACTAAGGCTTTTGACATAGTTTCCTGTAACATCCTCTTACACAAACTGATGAAATACAGACTAGATAAGTGGCCAGTGAGGTGGATTGAAAAATGGCTGAACTGTCATGCTCAAAGGATTTTGATCAGTGGCGTAAATGCCTTGTGGACACTGGTACGTATTGGTGCACACAAGGGGGTGTGACCTGGATGATGGGACAGAGTGCACCCAGACCAGAACAGCTGTGGAGTCTTTATTTTGAAGATATTCAAGATTAGACATGGACTTAAGCAACCTGCTCTGGCTGACCCTGTTATGAGCTGAACTAGATGTTCTCTGGGGCTGCCTTTCTGCCTCAGCCATTCTGTGTGAATCTGTGATTTAGAAAGAGATGAAATACAGCACACAGTAGTTTCATATTTTGACATTTCTTTAGAAATGGTTAATGGGTACTATTGAATCCATGCAACTAACTATAAGTTCTTTAGTTTTATCTTCTTTGAAAATAACAGTAACTAGAATATTTCAGAGTATTTCTTCAGTAACTTCAGCTTGAACCAGAGGTGCTGTGCTTTGCTCAAAATCACATGAAGATTTGCTTTGCCTCATGTGGTTTCTTTGATCTCTTAGAGGCAATAACCTTGGATAAAATTCTAGGTTCAGCATCATCACCTCTTGTGACAATTATCAGTTTCTGTGGGGTGATTTTCTCAATATTGCCATGAGGCTGAGGCACAGTTGTACACATGGTCCCACATGTGTTAGTGGAAGCAGGGTCAGAGAATGCTATGCACGTCCAAATAGCTACCATCTTATTTAACAGCTCAGATGCTGCCTTGCTGTAAAACTAATGCAAATTTTAAGGCCTGATAAAACATATATTTTCACCTTAAATTTATGGAGAATGTTCTTATTTTTAATGAGCTCTAGTTTATACCAGATTGTGGATCATCCCTTTAATTCTGCCATCACATTACTTGAGCAGAGACAAGTGCTGCTTTGAAGTGTCATTGTGCTATAGAAAATCTGATGTTCAGATCTGAATGCAAGATGTAGCACTAAGAAAGTGGAAGATGTACACTCCCAGACAAGGATGTTTCTCTGAATTTTAATACACACCTGTATTTATTCTTCCAGTCCCTTGGATTCAAACATCACAGTATCTGCTCTGCATCAGAGAAATTAAGTCTCCTTTCATTTACAGATTTCACAGGAAAAGTCAAAAGTAGGTTAGAGCAGAACATAATGTTGTGTTGTTTTTTCCCTACTAAAAAGAGTGAGAGAACTACCTTTTATGATCAATATGGTGCCATTTCCTTTTGTGCTAAATGCTGTCTGTTGCACTCTTGTGTCGACTCTGCACAGCATGTTCAGTTACTTTAAAACCAAAACTTTAATTACTGGATAGAGAACTTGAAGGGTTACCAAGACATGCATTTTCTGGGACATGTGTAAGGATGGAAGACACAGAAATGAAAGTTGTTTTAAAGAAAGAATAAGAATAAATAGACATTTAGATCATGCTTGCACCACGATATATTAATTCTATATTGTGTACTAATAAATAATGCAGAGACATCAAACACATGGAGGAAAAGTGGCCTTCTGTTTGCCCTGAAGAAAGAAAACATTGCAATGGAAAAGTCCCTGCTGCATAAGAAAATTTGTTTGTACTTAATATACACTAAAGGGGACATTGTTGAAAAACAATTAAACCAAATTGTTAAAACTCAGGAGTCTGGCAAAGTGAGGTTTATAGAGTTAGTATGATTTATAGAGCCTTTTAATTAAAGTAACTGAAGGAATTGCACACCTTTGCAAAAGTTTTCAAGTGGAGAGAAACAGTACAGGTTTGCAGTCCCGTTTTCCTCACATGATCTTTTGACGCATTTTGACATGAATCAGAATGAGAGGCTCAGAATTTGCAAACTGAGATTACTGATCAGTGCA
Source organism: Coracopsis vasa (assembly GCA_026283785.1). Classification (NCBI taxonomy): domain Eukaryota; kingdom Metazoa; phylum Chordata; class Aves; order Psittaciformes; family Psittacidae; genus Coracopsis; species Coracopsis vasa. The sequence continues at coordinate 37,347 of JANHGB010068113.1, forward strand.
TACTTTTTTCTCATGGGGCCCTTAATAAAAACTTTGATAAATATATAATAGTTTTCAAAATACATTGTCATAAAGCTATCATTTTAACTTAGAAAGACAGTAAATATGGTAATATACAGCTGCAGGATCACTCCATCCTCAGTTGCCATGCAGTATTTTTAAGACAAAGTACAAGCCATTATCATACCACACTGTGTATCAGAAAAATGTAGAACATAGTACTAATTTTCATTTATTCTGAGAAATTATGTAGACAGCATGGAAAGCTCTACAGACCTGGTCTTTCACTGGTATTAATTATTCCACATATGCCATTATCATTTATGTATCTAAACTTGATATCTGATGACACATATTATCAGTATTTAGGAGTCTAAATCTTATATTTAATGGCAGCAAGGTCCAGATTCTGGGGACTTAATTCCAGTTTCTAATTCATAAGCTTGGCAGTTGTCACTATGATTTGTGGCACTTGGTGATGCCAATTATGGAGACTTTAAGCTTCCTTCTCCCTCTGGAAATCCATGCATGCCTACCATAGCCCATCTCACTTGTGTTTTAAACAACTGGAACTGCTTTCACAGGACTCCTTTATTGACTCAGGGAGCACTAGATTAATTCCTCCTTCTATTTTCTTAAATCCTTATCTGTGTTTGTGTAAATTATTTTGGGGAATATTAAATTATTGACATAAGGAGTAATGTGCATTAATATAGTTTACCTAATGACTGGAGTTAACCGCCATTAGGTAAAAACCCATTTACTTAATGGTACTTTGTTTTTATTTTTATTTTGCTATTGTTGTCTAGAAAATAGCTTTTTTAATTATTATCCTGAAGTGCTCGATGTGCATAGAGGCTGAAGTGATAAGCATTCTGGGGAGAAACCTATTGGTAATTAATATACTTTGTAGCTTAGAATTTTCCTTTCTAAGCCTATAGGGATCAGGCAAAAAATATGCTGTACCTTTCCTCTGTCTTCTGGTTTGTGTTTTAGACTGTTTACCTGTGTATAGCAAGCTGTAGGATGAGGTGACATTGTGTCCAAGACAAATACATATGTGTGGTAATGTATAGTTTTTAATGTTAGCACTGTCTTTTATCAATCTCCTCTGCAGGAAATAGAGCAAGGATTGTCTGCGGCAAACAAAGTGTCTGGCTTCCAAATGGGAGTTTCTGTACAGCTAAGTCTCCTGCCTGTAAAATAAAATAAAATTAAATTAAAAAAATTAATTACCTGCCTTCTATTCTGAATATCATAGCTTCAAATACACTGCTTGCTTTCAGATGCACTTGTATTCACCAGTCATGCTTTTCATATTTACAGTAGAAAAATGCAAATTTTCCCTTTTATATTTTAAAATAAAAAATAACCTACTATAAAAATCTTTTATAAATCACACATTCATAGTTATATTAGATGCATTTGATTAGTTTAGATTATATCAGGAATGGCAGATAGAAAATGCCATCATACCTTCTTCGTCCTCAGAGTTTAAGAAACAAAAGTTTAACTAACTGAAAAATTGTTCTCAGTCCCTAAGTAAGAAATACTTCAGGAGAGTTTTTTCCCAGTTTTGTACATGATTCAGTTCAGGGGTATGTCTGTGTTGTGAACAGTGATGGAAGTAGAAATATTCATGCTACCTCAGTTACCAAAGGTGGTTAGTGCTGGCAATTTATCTGGCCCAGTGTTATTTCTCACCACATTAATTTCACTTTTATAAATGTTAAATCCTGTTTGCTTTAAAACTGTATTTTGTGATATTTTCAGACAGTGAGGTGGCTATGCCTGACATTAAAAATTGGGAAATATGACTGACATTTCTACGTTATCAGGAAATTATTTCTACAAGACCCTTGAAACAGAGGGTTAGTGGAAAAGGTGCAAAATTATTTTCAGCTGTGAATATGCTGGTGAAGGTTGTTTACAGGTTTACAGGCTTATCACAAGTACATGCAGAGATAACTTGGATTTCATATAAATTGTTGAAAGCGTGCACGACTTAGCACACATTAATGTGAGCCGTAATTCAGACTTTCTGCCTGCAGGAAAATACTGCAAGAGGTGAGAACTTTACTCTTCCATTTTGGAAATAAGTATGTGAAAACTTGGCAATCAATATTACCCCCAACTCAGACATTGATAAAACTCCTCCAAAGATTATAAATCTACTTCATAGCTTTCTACCAAATGATGTTCACTTTGTTTATCCTATCCACTGAAGATTTCTACACAAGTCTGATTTCCTTTGCCCTCCAACATTAGTTTCTGTGTTGAATGTTGCAGCAGGAAGGAAGGGATATTAAAAAATAAGAAAAGATACATTGTTAAAAGGTCTTATTCCTCTTGTTCTAAAAGAACTCTTAGGGTGAGACTGTAGAAAACAGTGAGTTAAGAATCCTGAATGTGACTAGTTTTTATTAAAAGCATCCATTTCCCGTGCATAAACATGTATTGATAGGTAGTTTACCTAAGATATAAATAAAGCTGAATGCAAAATACAGTTCACATATGTTATTCTCAAGAAGAATAATAGATGCAGGAATGTGAATTTTATACCATATGTAGGATATTAATTATTAATGCGACCTGAATATATAATATGTTTGTTTGATACGACGACAGATGATATTAGCCTTTTTGCCTAAAGTCTCATGGTATGAAATGCAAGAAAGGTTTTCAAGACATTCATTGCCTAACTTTTATGCGGGAAGGCCCAAGGCTGTCATTACCATATGGCTTGTCACTGCAATAGGAAGGAAAACTCCCTGAGTTAACTTTCATAACAGGTTTTTGTAACCCAGGTTTGTAGGAATCAGGAAGAAATAACTTCATCATTGATTTAAAGAGGTATGAAGAAATATTCTGAAATATTACTTTGTGTACATTACAGGAACAGACTCTGCTCTACTCTGTTCAGTGTCAGAGGAGAGCAAGGAAACGTAAACAGTTATTTTGGAAACATGAACTGGGGATATGACATATAAAATAAAAATTATGGTCCAAAAACCTGCTTAGATGTTGAGATGAAATGTTTAGAAATGACTAATCTTACTGAGAAGCATTAATTTAAGTTTCTTTTAAGTCCGTATCAGTTAAGAAGTTAAGTATTATATGGCAGTTTTAGAACTGACCTGGTCTCTCTTTCTGCAAAACTAAGAAACTACACAGATTCATACCTAAATATCCATCATATGCATAAACTTTAAACATTTCTGGAATATGTCAGATGAAAATGGTTTATTAGAAAATGCTTATAGAATATTTATTTAAAATAAATTTTAGGTGTTTTATTTTAAAATTATGTTTAAGTACTTTTAAAGCAAAACCACTCTTAATAGTCAGTAAGTCCTGTTATCAGTACCTTAATTCTTGGGCTGCTTTACTAGGAATGGAACACCAAGGTTTAATTTTTCTTTCAGTTAAAACCTCTGTCTCCAGCTTCTGAAAATGAGCTCTATCCAGAGTAGTATTTCAAGACGAATGTTCTCCAAAGTAAGTTAGAAAAAAAGGCTCTCAGGAGTCACATGCCCTGAAAGAGACCAGAGTGAAAGGGAAGTGATTAAATATGTCATGCTCATGAGCAGTTCTGGATTTCTGTTCTAGGTCTCAAGATTTCTTCTGTTTTCAGCAATTTGAAATGTATAAAAGTCCAGAAAGAAATCTGTCCAGAAAGAATCTGTTCAGAAAGTAAGCCTTATAGGTGGATCTCTCCTCCTGGTTATTTACCATAAGGAGCAGGTAAATGATGTTTCTCCCTGTCTTGTGGAGCATCTTCCATTCCCTAGGCTTCAGTGCCCTCGTCTCACAAGGGCAGTTGACTTTTTTTAGAAAATCCAAAACGTTCATGTTCTGCAATTAAAGGAGGTAGATGCTTGATAAGGTCTATGCTCACTCAAACTCTGGGGAAGGCTGGGATTGCTAGCGCTAGACAGTAGCGCTGTGATTCCGCTGGTAGCTCTCTGCTTCTTCTTCCTAAGGTGAGAGACGCAAGTGCCTTCAGCAGCTCAACAGTGCATGACAGGGGAATATAAGCCCTTGCAATGTGTTCAGTTACAGGCCTATCACAGCCTCCTGAGTCTCGGTATATGCCTCATATACAGTGTCTTGATGCCTAACCCTAGGATTCAGCTTTACATTGATTCACAGGCACTTAAAATTCTGCTTGTCACAGCTTCCTAAGTCTTGACTAATTGAAGAGCAGCCATCAACACTGTGTAGAGCTATGATTAACAACTACCGTCTTCTGAGACCTAGGGAGGTACATTACTCTGCCCCATCTACTATTACCGTATTATGTTTTGAAGTCTGTATTTTCATTTCTGTATGACCACATCTTGACTTTGTATAGAAATTATGTGTCTTAAATTTTTCATGCCTTAGATGAAATACTTTCCCTTTGATGGGTATTTAAGTTAACCGGCTGTCCCAGATATGTCTTAAGTAGAAGACTGGTTCAGAGGAAATACAATGCAGACACTGCCAATTTGAGAGATGCTAATGTCAGGCAAGAAGGAGTTAATGTGGACTTAAATATATCTGAAAGCAAACACACTTAATGATAATGACAAGTACTTATGCAAATGAACTGCTAATACTCATCCAGCCAGAGGTGATTAAGTCTTTTAGGCCAACTGGAGATTTCACCCAGCAGGGACTGTGAGGAAGCTGGTAAGAGACAAAGGCTTAAATAACTTCAGGGTTTATAGCTCTAGTGCTGCACTTAAGCCACATTTCTCTGAATTATCCTTTCTTTCATGCCCTTTGCCTTCCCCCAAGAAAGAGGTCACAACTTCAGTTACCTTGTAAATCTTTTAACCTATACATTTTAAGGCCTGTAAAAGAACAGTAATTTATCCCAGAGTGATATGCTGGTATTAAATAGACTGGAATAATGAGCAGACCTAAGGGATTATCTAGTCTGATACTTAATTATGTAGACTAGGATAGAGGGAGAAAATGGAGGAATGACATCTGTCTCTAACTCCTACAGTGTATGTCCACAAAAACCAGTTATTGGTAATTTTTATATTGAAAGCCTTGCTTTGATGAAAGAAGGCAGTATAGGCATGAGTGAAATTTAGGTCTACACAAAATAGTGAAAAGAGATCTTCAAGCAAAATGAACTACCCTGTCTGAAACAGAGAAAAGGAAAATTATTAACTAGATGGCATTGTAATAGTTCTTTTTTTTATTACCAGTACTTCACTTTAGTGTATAATTTTTATGTGCTGTTATTGTGTAGTTGGATGTTATTGGAAACCGGTGAGGTTTCAAGTGGTTAGTTTTCCCTTTGTCCTGTATCTCATGGAAAAAAACCCTATCCTTCCCTACAGAGGAAGGCACAAAGACATCTGTAAAGCTAAACAGCACCTAAGTAAGTAGATGAGATTGATTTGAGAAAAGAGGTTGGACATTTTCGCACATATGGAAGGCACAATAGGTTTGTAACAAGCATACATCCTCTTCAGCTGTATATGCATATATATATACATCTATATGTATTTTAGAACAAATAATCCAAGTTCTACTTTTTATATTAAAGACTATTTTACTAAATATATTTTCCAATCAAGCAGAAATTGGATGTTTGATACACAAAGAAACTTCTAACTCACAATTATTATTATCTGTTTTGTGGTGTTGTGACTAGTCTTCCAGAAAAAATAGTTGTATAGGTTCATGACTCAACAGCTTCAGGGAGAAGCCAGTAGTTAACAAGTGTTATCAATCACTCCTCAATCTAGTCTTCATAGCTGAGAAAAGAGGATCCAGCTGTCTGAGGTTCTCTGATTAAAAATTCCTTCTTAATAATCTCCCAGTCTTTTTCTTGTTCCCACACATGTTCTGTACTTTTCTGTGGGCTTGGGGAAATGAATGGATTAGTAGTATCGTGCCTCTGAGTCACTAAGTTAATTAAAGGCTGCATGTATAAAATGGAACAATGAATTATTTAGAGGTTAACAAACATGATCTAAAATTCCATTTACTCACATTTCAAGTCAATTTTTAGTTTCAGAATTCATACAGAAATCCCTAATATTTTTGCATATTGCTAAAAGTAAATGTTTGCAAACAACATGTTTGCTAAAGTTTCAACTGGAAGTCTCTTGAGTGCTTTGTGACTTTACATTTGGGATGTTTGCTTTCCTCCCTATGCTATGTCCCCAGTGAAATTTCAGGCAGTGGTGGGAAAATAGAGAATTGTTTGTCTGAAGATCAGTGCTAAACATAATGGGAGGTGTAGGTTTGGACCCAAATTGCATACCCTGTCTTACTTGGAAAATCTCTGTTCAGATTTTGCTATGACTTTGTAATGAACCATCTGAAACTTCAAAACATTCCAAATGGAGATCTGAGTTTTACAACACAAAATATGTATACACTTACCACATCCATGTGCTTGTTTTTCATACATCTAATTAAGGCAACCTGGGGATTTTGTGTGTGTGTGTGTGCAGAACCCTGCAGCACAAATATTTCTGTTGATTTTACTGGTACGTTTTCAAGCCCATGGTAAGCCTAGACAGAATGTTTTCCTACAAAAGGGTTTATTTCTTGCCATTTAAAAAGCATTATCGACTGTCTTTACTGTAACACATACTTTTCTGCACCTTCATCATCACCCTCAGTATGGAAGGCCATGTAAATCTGCAAGACTGACTGTCAGCAGTGCATTTATCTTATGGTGTCCTAATTAGAAACAAATCTAGAATGTTTCTTTTATTTAGAGCCAAAAGAGGCCATTGATCTATTGTTCATAATGACTGACATCCATTTGGCACAAGAGAATGAAATATCTACTTTCTGAATCTGGTTTATGCAATGTAGTATTTATTTTAATAACTAAATAAATGGTAAATATTTATAAACTATCTGACGAATGTAAGCATTAAACTTCTGCAGATTTTCAATGAGAGCTGGGACTGAGCCTCTTTTATTGAAAAGGGGACCATGTATTCCTGCTGCACTGCAGATGCTGTCATTCACCCTCTGAGCCCGTAGGATACAAAATGAAGACTTAGGTATTGTGTAGTCTTCTCATGAGAATCCAGACTGACCAGATCTGCTCTTTTTATTATTACTAAACATTAAAATTAAAAAAAAAAAAAGGAAAAGATTAAAAATCCCTCATTAATCACCACATTCTAAGAACATACTGACTTTGCCAAGCTTTTAGAAAAAGGATACTGGAAGGAGTTTGTCCTCAGATGTGAGCTGTAGCAGGCAAGCACCAGTTCAGGCCCCCCTGAGCTCAGTGTTTGTTATAGCCAGTGTCACAGAGAGGTATTCTGAAATTAAGCATATCTCTGCTCATCATGATCACATTCTCGTTCTGATCTCAGTGTGAGGCACACGACAATCATTTATGAAATGTACTTTGTAACAGCTGTAAATATTCCATGTGTAATTTGGGAGTCTACATTCTTCAGCTGTTATTAAAAAATCTTGAATTGCCAAAGACTGAGAAGACCATAGTGTTTTTTCTTGTTGCCCACAGATATTTGTAAGGATTGATAATTTTATCTCAATCTTTTATAAAGATGAAGTTTTGCCAGGTTTGAGAGGGCTGGCTTTGGGAATGTTTTGAATTTCCATATCTAAAAGCTTTATTTCTTCAAGAAACTTCAAGTTCTGCACTCACTTCTCACTTCTGAAACTTTCCTACTCAAGTTCCTATTCAAGAATGGCAAAAGACTGCAGAGCTCTCTGCGACCATTTCCGGAATACTTGATTTTGAAAAGAGATTGGGGAGCAGGGTTACACCTGGAACTTCTATTAGCATTTTCTGTTGTCATCCCTTACAATTCAGGGGCACCAACAGATAAAAAGGTACAGGAGTGCATTAATAGCTCTTCCATTTCATGGAAACATCCAATCTTCTTATTATTCTTAAAGTTTTAAATGTAAGACATTCATGTCAGTATGTGCCTTCAGACATTGCCTTCTGATTCTGATCTACATCAGTTCTTTGAAAAAAAAATGAGCAGGGAGTTAATATCATTTTTCTGCTTGAAGTTTCGATAAAGAGAGCATAGAAATATATGTATGAAATGCAAACTCCATAGGCATACAATCCGTTTCCTAAAGAAAGCAAAGACAAAAACATTAATTTTGCAAGAGAGGGGTATATATTCTGTTCACCAGCAAACAATAGACTAATTATAACATTGGTACTTTCGATGTGATAAAATGCTTTATTTAATAACTTTTCAACAGAATACAGTTCTGCCCAGGTTGTGTAAAGTTCAGGATTCTTACTTAACTATCATTTGCTTTCTTGCAGAAGCAACATTACACTTGAAAGGGACATATTTGTAGGTTATTAAAAGCTTCTCCTGCTCTCCCTTTACTCCCTTTTAGTGCTAAGAGTCTGCACTATATTGGACTGGCAATATTACCCGTATAATTTCATATGAGTACATCTAGAGTACACATGTACTAGTCTTCTGTGCTTAGGCATGCATACAAATCATACATATGGGTCCAAAGCCAAACCCCAAATTCAGTAATGTTTACATCATTATTACATCTTTGCTGTAAGGGAGCTAGTAAAATGTCATGCAGAATTAAATTTTTAATCCCATAGGAGAATGCTGTGCAAATCAGTGCTTATCTTCCTTATTTTTTTCTGTCCTAATAATGATATAACATCCCTGGACAGGAAATGATAGAATCCTACATCTCTGACATTTGATGCTGAAGCAAAAGTGAGATATAAAACTTCCATTCAAGTGTAGTATTATCTTCTTTTCTTCCAATATTTCTTTTACTAAACCATTCTAGAAATAGATCAATATTACCTAAACAATTAATTGACTAGAATTTGAGGTTTTATTTTTTATGATCAACTCTCACTGACTCTTTTAAATATCATACTATGAAAACAATTCAAAACCTTCTTAATAGTGTGTCATGGTTTAAGCCCAGTCAGCCACGCAGCTCACTCGCTCTCCCTGCCCCTTCCTCCTTCCGCTCCAGAAGGGACGGGGAGGAGAATCGAAAAAATGTAACTCCCACGGGTTGAGATAAGAACAGTCCAGTAACTAACGTATAACACAAACCACTA
>JANHGB010068113.1:46519-57895 GCA_026283785.1 Coracopsis vasa
TGCTGTGGTATGGAATACCTCTTTGGTTAGTTTGGGTCAGGTGTCCTGTCTCTGCTTCCTCCCAGCTTCCCCTCCTCACTGCAGAGCATGAGACTCAGAAAGTCCTTGGTCAGACTAAACATTACTAAGCAGCAACTAAAAACGTCGGTGTTATCAATGCTGTTCCCAGGCTGAAAGTCAGAAACGCAGCACTGCACCAACTACTAAGAAGGAGAAAAAATGACTGCTACTGCTGAACCCAGGACATAGTGATAGTAAGCAGGAAAAGTCCTTACTCTTTGATATTCAAAAGAGTTTCTGTAATTTTATTTAAGTTCCTGTAATAACAGAGACTAGTTCACAGGTAATGATCATGTGAATCTCAAGCCTTTTTTTTAACAATTTATATGCCTCTTCATGCAGGAAAAATGAATATTGGCTGAGTCAAACTTTCATAAGAAGGTGGAGTTTTTATCAGCTTTTATTCCTCCAGAGGAAGTATCTGGGGAAAATGGATAATTACAATGCCAATTTTTATTATCAAAATAATGTGCAAAATTTATGACCTGATAAATCTGTCCTTGGATGGAGATTCTCATTTTGATAATCCCCCTAAAATGAGTAATAAAGCACCTCTGATAGTAATAAACCATTTTTCTTTGACATTTCATGATAAGTGTAACAACAAATAAAGAAGGAATTTCAAAGACTGCTTACTTCAAAAGCCCTATAAAGTCCATTTGAATAAAATCCATGACTTTCATAAAAGTGTTGAAGATGTCATGAATTAAATTAATGGTCTACATCTCTTTGCTTCATATTGTCTGTATTTTAATCATAATTTATTCTTCAGCACATCCTGCATGTTGTTGATTGAAGGAAATATTAAATCCAGCTGAGCTTTAAGCAATTTTAAAAGGAATGAATGAATATAATTATACATGTTAATAGTCCTGAATCTGCTGTTTTATTTGCTGCTGTCTGTCATATAACAGATCAGTAAGCTTTGCTTTTTATAACTATCATTAATCTTTCACAAAGATTAAAAAAATATCCATTCTACAGCTACATTGGTTTACTTTTCTTACTATAGCCTTTTTTTAATGTTCTTACTATGCCAGGAAAGGGAACTGCTGAAGATCTGATCAACTTCTGGAAAAAAATAAATAAAAATCAACTTTTCCTAATAAAAAAATTAAGTATTCAGAGTTTTAATTACAAAGAAAATCTCTGTTGAGAGTCGGTACAATTGACTCTGAAACCAGTGTTTTAAGACCAAAGTATTGTTTATTTGATAGTTATGAAGAGTAATGACAATATAGACTACAGTATTCAGTTAATGTTCTTTTATACTAAATTATTTAGGTATGATGGGGCTTTTTTGGTAGGTAGTTTTGCTCAAAGAAGGAATAAGGTAGCTTGAGTTCTGTCCTCAGTCTGATCGTAGTCAAACGTAGCTCCAAAAAGACATACTCTAAGATAGGTTTTATTACATTACATAAAGGAACAAATACTTCTGTCATTGATCCTAAATAAGAGCTAGGGTAACTGAAACAGTTTGTACTTAAGAACTGCACCATAGAAGCATGCTTCTCGAATACTGTGAATCAGAACCATGCACATAAAGTCCATTGTGTAGATGTCCTGATCGCTAAGGGTTTGTCTTTCTTTCCAGTATATGAACGTCTTGCTTTCTATTCTGCGTCACTGTTGCAGCATTGCAGGAAATGCAATATTGACAATTACGGAAACATTTAAAGTGAGTCTCATTTTATTGTGGGGTTATGTACAGCACAAGTTGCAAAATTTATCCTAAGAAGCAGTCTGCCTTAGCAACATATTATTAACACCAGTCTGCCTTCATGTGTCCGAGCTAACTGTCTAGTGACAGCTGATACATAAATATATAGAGATATATATGAATCAATTGGACAGTTTCTGTCTGTTGTGATTTCAGCAGAGACAAGGCTTTGCTTCCTCTACTCAGTTCTAGCTGGCATTAGCTTTCCACCAAGAAACCATTGCCCTTTCTCTCAATACTATTAAGTTTGTTTCCCAAGGAAAGAGTTGTATTCAGCCTGCCTGTCAGAATGCAATCCCTCCTCTCTATCCCTGTCCAGGTCCCACAAACTTGGAATTTCAGCCCAATTTGACAGAGGGAGAAAAATCTTTAAGAAATTTACCATTTGAAATTAATTGTGTTCACATATATCAGTGTGGTCAAAACGTATCTTAAAAAAATGCATTTCTGAAAGAAACCATAGCAGAGGGCAGACTCCAGTGAAGAGGAAGGCAAGTGAGAAGCTTTCATTGCAGTACTTGCTCTGTCACGCATTGGTGAATCTCATCACAAGTGATTGCCAGGGAACCAGTCTTCTCCAGTCGTCTAACCAGGTTTTTCCAGCATTTTCAGTGATCATGAAATTACCTCTGCCTTTCTACAAGAGTACCAGCTTGAGGCATGAGAGAGCTGAGAGTTCCCAGTGAGACTCACTGGGATGTAGCGGCAAACAGTGGCAGGACAGGCAGGGAAGTGATGTAACCACCTCAGGCTCTTGACCAAAGTGGGTGAGCCACCCATTGAGGGTTAACTCAGTGAATCACCAGGATCACTGTTTTGCTGCTATTAATAAAAAGCAGATTTGCTGATGCCTTTGTGAAGTGTGCTATATGACTTTCTGAAGCTGGTGTACCACAGACTGTGGGAGCTACTGGACAATATGTGAGAGATGTGTGTTATACTCCATTATGTACCTACTGTAATAAAAAATCGAATCCTTTTTCTTGTTTGTTTGTGTAAGATATGCAAGCCTAAGTAGGATTCAGGATCTATTGCTGTATACATCACTATTTTTCATAATCTTCCTCCCTCCAAATCTGTCCTTTAGTTTTCCATGTATTTTTTTCTTGTATCATTGCTAGTAGTGACAGTGTTTTTCCTTGTTAAGTCGTAATTTTGTCTAAAGTTATAAAAATGGGAAGAAAACCTCAATTACATAAGAATGCTAGGTTACACTGATTCAAAACTAGTGCTGTGTTATTTTTCAATAGCAGGTAAGTTTCCTCAGGAAGACTGACCTTGCAACTTATCCACTGGGGAGCTAGTACAACTGCACCCTTTGAGATGATAATCATTGCTGATGTTGGACAGATATTTATCTGTGAACATTTCTGTTAAGTAGCTGATATTATTGGCCTTTTCCAAAAGGAATTGATATTTAAATATAGAATCCCCAGGCTACATTTTAGCTAACAATATCAACTTTACACAGATTTCTGCAGAAGTTATGTTCAGCAACAAAAGTTCCCTTAACAATCCTCAACCATGTAAATATGGTAACTGAATCCCTGTGTAGTTGAGCTGCAGAATGTTTCTTTGAGATCACATTGGTTTCCTCTCGGGATAGCTGAAAAAGGTCAAGAAGCATAAAGTCAAAGAGGGAATAACAATTCAGGAAACTGATCCCGTATGCCACCAAATAACCTTTCCTATTCTTATGTGACTCCTTTAAATTTATATGGTCAGATGTGAACATAAACATGCCCATGCTTTTCTAGTAAGACTGTTAACTTGTAATAAGGTTTGTAACACTACAGGTACCCCTTTTGTCTGTGAACTCAGTCAATACTAAATACTGCTTTGTATGCCATTGAAAAGCCCTGTCAGCCTTTTTGTTTAGCCTAAACTCTACTCTAAATATATTCCGGATGAGAGGCAGGGGGGAGGAATAGAGTGCAGGATGGTGGATTGCAGATTGGATACATACCCAATAAGGAAGTTTCAGGTTGCTGAGGCAGGTCTTGACTAATGTCTCAATGAATACCTCTTACAAAACTTTAGAAACCTGATAACCTTCAGTTTAGATAATATCAATGCCATACAGCTCTGTATATTGTCATACTTGGTTCTGTTGGGGATTTTTTGAAGGTGATGTCTCAGTTATGATTTCTCCTTTAATTTTCCTAGTACAGTTTGTCTTCAAAAATTTAATTTGTTTCTATTTTGCGCAATCCTCAACGTGGATCTTAAAATAATATGAAATATGCTTTAAATTATATTAATTTTAATAATTATAAATAATTATAATGTATTGTTATAAAATACTAAATAACGTATACCATCATCTGAACAAACCTGCTTATGAGTAAATGTCTGTCTGAATATAGTAATTATAACTTCCTTTAGCTTAGAGCTGTTTTGCCTTTAAGAAGGAGAAAAATAACTGCTGCAGCTGAACCCAGCACATATCTTTACTTAGCTGTGGGAATTCAGATTAAAATATTGCCTTATTAGGTGCAGGTAAATACAATTTTGCACGCCTCTCCCAGTTTCTATACCATGACCTATCAAGGTCAACAGGATTGCAAGAAAATGTTCTTTCAAATGGTGAAGGCTTAGTTATTTTAGACAGAAATAATATTGCTATTACAATGTGTTTGCAGTATTAACTATTTTAGACTTTTAATAGTAAGGCTTAAAAAATGAGAAAGGTATTACAATAACTGAATGAAATATGAATCTTCATAGATGAAGCTGTGTTTGACAGTGGACAGAAAACAGAAATAGGTACAGAAATTAAATAGGTGGAAGGGTAGCAAGGGGAATGAGTACCAAATTGGCCTACTGGAGTAGATGTACTGTGATGGTCCCCAGGAACCTCTTCCATCCCTGCACTGCTGTGTCACCTCCCACACCCCACATGTCCTTTAGGGCTATGCAGTTATACAGCTATCTGGATTGTAATTCATATATGGAGATATACTTCTTATATCTCCATATATGTGAGGAGATCACAGTAAACAGCTAAAGAAGAGATGCTTAACACACCTGTAATGAGCAAGAGTTTATAGATCTGTATAAAAGAAAAATGTTGGTTTGTTCTATTTAGAGGAGCAGAAGGCAGTAAGGAAGCCTGTTATGACATGTTGTATACTAAGTGAGCATAATGGATGTATATGTAGTGTATTTGTTTAATTACCAATACATAAATACATCATGTGTTTGAATATTTCACTTTTAAAATACGATCGTAGTGAGAAGCTCAAACTGAGAAAGAAAAGACCTTTGGTAGAGGTTTAAGATTTAATTTGATTTACACAGGAGGGATAAAATTCACACTTACTCTTGTCACTTAAGTTGATTTTTCCATCTTCTCTCTTTCCTTTTAACTGAGCTAAAACACTGGCTTTTGCTAAATCTAAAATACATTTTTTGTTGTGTGTTGGTTTTTTTAATTTTTTCTTTTTCATTTTTTTAATTCATTCCTAAGTAACGGTCTATAGAACTGAAAGGCTGGCATTAGTAAAGTTGAGATTTTTTCCCTCAGAAAGTATGGGCGTGTGGTTTCAGCTGTCATATTTTGTTTTAAACATGATGCAAGGCAGAATGCCTTAAAATAACCTTGCATGTAGGCAAAATTTAATATTGGTATAGTTCTGCTACACACTTTCACTTAAAGAAAAATTGCATTCCTTTTTTTTGGCATCTAGTAACCGTATCTAAACACAAAAGCCATTGTGTGTTACCCAGGAGGAAAGCTGGCTTGAAGACGACTGCGAAACATAAACTGAAAGTCCTTTTCAGATTTCTTATGTTTTGTGATAGACACTGTATGTTTTTAGGTTTAATTATTTTAAATGTATTGGTTAACACTGGCCAGACTTTAAAATTCCTTTTGATTTTTTCACAATTTTAAGTCTTTCATGAGCATTAAGACTGGAGTACATTTACTCAGCTTTGAGATTTAATTCTCCACAACTCCAGACAAACCCTGAGCATCTGATCAGTGACAGAGAAAGCTCTTTGTTGTCATTTAAGTAGATTTTTACAATGGAGAGTTAGGTATAAAGCTTCGGTCCTTGGTGTTCTGATAGTAGCGTTGTCTTCCCACCCCCTACATTGAAATATTATATTCCTAACCAAATGTCTTGAATTGCACTTTCAGCAAATGCAAAGCAATTTAAAATCTTTGATAATCCATATGAATTGCAAGATCAGTGTGTCCAGTATTCCCTCTGAAACACCTTATTTTTACAAATCTGTTCATATTTACTGTGGCTCACACCTACTGAGATGCGATCCCTTCGTTCTCGTGGGTGAAAGTCGGGAAAAGGATTTCAGACCTCAGAAGGGACTGGCTAGCCATAGTAGCAGGACTTGCTGAGGTGGCCTGATACCCAGGCAAGCAGATTTTGTGCAAATGCAGCTTTTTGAACTGACTCCTCTTCATGGTAAGTTAAAAAACCCAACATATTTGCTTTAAAACCCACTGGCCTGTGGCATCCCCTTTCTACTAACAGAACAGCTACCATTTTGACTAGTCCTTCTATTCTGTGCCTTATTCGCTACAAGCTTCTCCCCCCAAAACCACTGTTCTATTTCCCTGTTAGAAATACAATAGATCTGCTTTCTTTTACAAATGACATAACTAATCAGACTCTGAGGGGGGAAAATGGAGACAGCTAACACATATTCATTACCATGAGTGTTATGCAGGCTTCATTTTTTTCCTCACAAGATTGATTAATTAAATATTTATGAAAGAGAAACACCTGGCATACTTCCATAAACAAATAGGTCTCCTGTGGGTTTGCAACAGCTGAGGAGAGTTTGGAGGGACCACGGGGATCTCAGGGTAAAGACTTCCTCACAGCTTGAGTTCTTACACATTGCTGTTTCTCATAAATATGCAATAGCACACAAATAATTTCTATTTTGAAGACAGAAAGTGCAATATCAACAGATGAAATCCTAAAGACAGCTAAAGAGAAAGGTAAAGATTAAGCAGAACAGAAGTACTGTATGTGGGGAAAATGGCTCATTTTTATTTCTCTAAGAAAGGTCTAATGCTAAGGAGGCTCAGACAACTGGGGCCCCCTTTATAAGGTATTTGTCTAGGGCTTCTAGTTAAGTAATGAAAGCCTTAGACTGAAGAGATCTGTTGAAATCTAGGGGCAAGGGTTAAGAAATTATGCAAGACACCTAAATGTGGGAAATTCATTCTGTTCACTGTTTCAGCTGCTCTTCCAGATGGATCTGCTTTATAGATACTTCCCTGACTCCTCATCTTCAGTGGAATGTTTTCACTGGTATGTCACTGCTTTAAAAATAAAAATAATTGTGCCACTGGCTTCAGCTACAATTTAGCTGGCATGATTGCTTTTATCGACTGCTGCTTTACTGTGGCCGGTTTCCTACAACTGATTGTTTTAGTTCTTGGAAGTTGAAGTAATGTAGCTGTTAGTGTCAAGTTCTTGTGCAATATCTTTTACACGTGCTTACATGCCATGTGCTTTTTTGTATGTTATGTTATACTTCGTCATACTCCAGCTATGATTTTTTTTGTTGGGAAACCTTAGAAACTGGCCAGCTGCAGTGAACTCACAGTTTAAAGTTCAGCCTATATAGGAAATGATCAAGACGTATTAACTGACGTGTTTCTGAGGCCAGACTCTAAAAATTGTTTCTTATGATGACAGTTTCTGATATTCGTCAAATGTTAATTTATTTCTTGAGTTCAGATAGAGCAAAATATTGAAGTTTACAAATTTTTAAAGTGCTATTTTAAAAAAAGTAGTATTTGATTTGGGTTTTGTTCTTTAACAAAGCTGGTCAAATATTAGAAAAAAATCCTTTGTCATTTAGCAATTTTAGATTCTGAAACAAAGCATTGCTTGAAAAAGGTGCTTCTGAAAGTTCAAATAGTTAATCATTGAACTAATATGGATCAAACCTTGGGTGTCTTTTGAGTTGGTGGTTTGTTGTTTGGGAATTTTTGTCAAGAGATTTTCTTCGAGTCATTATATTGTGTTTGAATGGAGTATTTCTGAGCTGTGAATTGTTTTAAGGATTAAAAATGAGAGGATGATAAATATGCCAGTCTATATAGGAAAAGAAAAAGTGAAGGGGTTTTGATGAAGTTCTGCAAGCACAACTGATTTGTAGTGTTAAAGTCCGGTGTTGTGTATAATAGTGTGGAGATCAAGCAGTACTGTGTTTGGTATTAGGAGTAGGTACTAGTTTGTCTTTCAGGTTACCCCCTCCCATAAAATGAAGTGGTTTTGTTACTAATTCTGTCACATTTGTTCAAAAAGCTAATGGAATAAATAGAAGCTTTTTCATGAGCTGCAATATATCACAAATGAGATTTTACATGCTTTCACTTGTGCATACTTTCACTGCATGAGGTTTTGGGGAAGGTTTACAAGTATAGAATGCAGGATAACCTTTTACATGCCACCACTTTTTGCCATGTTAATCTCTCTCTCTTTTTAATTAGTTTCACGTGTGTTTCCAGAAAAAATAAACAGTGATATGCAACTTATATTGGTGTGATGCATTTTCAGAGAGTGGTTGCAAAGACTTATTTATCTGGAACAGACTTATGTACCTGCAGTTTCTTTTGGCTTTCTCTTGTGGTCTGTAACAACAGTATAATGCATTCCAGGTTTAACCTGTTTCTTTAATGAAGGTGTTGAGCCTACATTCTGTAAAAATCCAAAATTACTCTTTGATATTAATGTGAATACTAGATGTCTGAGGATTGGAGAATTCAATCCTTAACTTTCAGAAATGTATTGTAATTGTACATGGTGAAGATCTTAAATGTCCTGACTAGAATGAATATTAATACTGAGTGGAAGCAGATAGATCTTGATTTAATAAAATGTCTTTATTTCCTGCTAACCAAAAATGATCACAGGGTTGTATAAAAGGATGAACCATTGAAATCACCTTGTTAGATATAAATACTTAATAGCATCCATTATAATGAGATAAAAAGTGATGGTTGTGAGGTCAAGTGTGAGAAGGAGAGAGTTCAAAGACAGTGTAGACCTTTCAACATAATATAACCTAGCTTTAAAAGGGAGAGAAGAAATGCATTGCTTGATGAGAAGAAAAGCCTCATGTAAGCTTGATAAATATTCAGGGTTTCTGTGTAATGAGAAATGGAATCTGATGAATGAAATGTCATGGTAAAATCATTTTAATCAATAATAGAATGTGACATTATTCAGACCATAGTAATATGTCTTCTCCTTTTTATTCTTCTGTGGTATTCTTTCCTTCCATTTTCCTTTTTTTTTTTTTTTTTAAATAGTTTTGTGGTTGGGTTTTTCTTTTGGATATTTTGTTGTTGGTAAACTTGAGATTGGTTATGCTAATGTGATGTTGTTGCAACTTACTTCTGCAGTTAACATACTGAATGTGTAATGTCACAAATCTAGACATAAACCTCTGAAAACGGATGTACATGAAAGCAGATGTATTTTCTAGGAATACTTATGTATTAAAAAAAAAATTATTTGCCTCTCACCTCCCCCCAGCTGATGCTTTTAAATATAAAATTGGGATTGGATTGCAGTCGATGTCATGTGTGTGTGTAGGGAGTGCTTGTTCAGACTCTTGGGTAATGTAATAATGACCCCAGTGTAAAGAACCATGGATGAATTATGTACTACTGCATGCTAGTTGTCATTTGCTTTGTTGTAATGTTTACTTTAGCATAGTAAAATGAGATCTTTATTTTTTCATTATTGAGATCTTGTGTTACGGCAGTAAAAATTATGATTTTTATAATGCCTTCTGATGATAACGATTTATCATCCTTATGGACTCTCTTATCTGAGAAAGCTGAAGTTTGTTTTGAATATTAAGCAGATAGTCTGTCAGTTCACCTTCATAATCTCATGGATAAAGTAATTAAGAGATATCGCTGTTACTCAAGGTTTGTTTTTGGCAAAACTAGCAGTAAGTTCTCTTGACTTTTACTTGTGGTCCCAAGATCATCTTGCTGTGGACCTCCCAGCTCAGGTTTTGGAGTGCAGGAGACACAAATCAGCGTATCCTATTTCTTTTTAACTATTTCTGGGCTTCCTAAAAGTCTTGGTGATGAGCAACAGCAGCCAACCAGGAAGCACTACAGAGTGAATGAGCCTAATGGAAACATTTATTCCATAATATTGAAAACTTACCATATATCTAGAACACTTTAGATGTTGACTTTAGAAAAAGAGATTGAGGCAAAATCTTTCAAGAACCTATAACTGTTTTCATACGACCACAGTCACATTTATGCAGAAACCAGACTGGAAGTAATACACAACTTCTAAAGCAGGACAGGGAAACCCTTATTCCCCTGTTACTATGTTTGGGTTTTTGTGTGGTGTCTTTCTGCATGATATTTCACCAAAGCAAAGCAGCTGATAAAGGACATCTTACACATATTTATCTATCTTTTTGTTGTTCGATTGTTAGTAGCTTATTACTTGGCAATGCTTGAATTGATCTTTTTCCTTTCTATAGCAACAGCATGGACTGAATATAGTCTATATATTAATATCAAGTGTTTATTTTTGTTTGGATCAATTTGGCTTAATGTCATTCATATCATTAACATTTTGCAGAAATAATATTGATGGAAGTTATTGATCCCTCTTGTAGAAGTCATTGTATCAGTTGTGCTGAAGACTTGCGGATAGTTGATCCTACATCAGCCAGAACAATTGGTAGATATAGTCTATAGGCTCAAGCCCACAGCCAAACCTAAGTAATCATTGATTGAGACACTGGGGAGAAAAATCAAGATCCAGGAATGAATTTTGAAACACTGGGGTTTGGTGAGCAGGCTGCTGACCTCCCTGGGCACTGCACCTCTTTTCTAAGCCAATTTTGCCATAGAGGGCACAAAAAGATAGCGTTAACCAGGCTCCACATTAGTATCTATTTGGCAGCTAAGGTGTTCCACTTTTGTAGAAAACCTTCTCTCTTTCTGGGGTTATTCATGCCTTAAGAGTCCTATACAGCCCACTAAAAGTTTACTTTTTATCTTCTGACTTTGGACAAGTATCTTAAGGATATTTATAGCTGCATATCTTATATACTTCTGTTAAGAGAATATAGTGATTTTTTTCTAACGTTACAGCTCAAAGATTCCTATCACAAAGTGGGTAGAGCAAAAAATATTAATGTAGCATTCCTCATGCATCAGGAATATCTAAAAATCAATGAGCCTTGCTGAAGGTCTTGGTAATTCAGAAATTCAGTTATTGATGATCCTTAAGTCAAATAGCGTACATATTTTCATGATATAACAATACCTATTGCTCAGTGCTGGTATTAATTTTTTAGTTCCTTATAGGGAAGTAGTCCAGAAAGAAGTGAAATAAACTTTCAGGTTTAGGAGGCAAGTAGGATTTCTTCAAGTTCCTTTATTTTTATTACATGAAAGGTCATTTGTGATGTACTGGGAAGATGAAAGTCTAACTTTAAAATGTGATTTGTTAAACTTAAAAATTATTTTCATATTATGAATGTCTTTCCTGTCTCATATATGGCTGGTTTAGGAAGCACCACAAATAATGACATAATTATAGGTTAAGGCTTTTTTTTAAGTT
>JANHGB010068117.1:0-45736 GCA_026283785.1 Coracopsis vasa
AGCTGCAATTATCCAGCATTCCCAGACCCTGCCTGCTTATATGGTCAAAAAAGAGAAGCCATCAAAACACACTAGGAAGGTACCTATAGATTATGGTTTGAATACAGGCCCTGCTCTTCAGCCAGGTTTTATGGAGCCAACACTGGGAAGTCAGAGGTCTAAACCACTCTCTTGGATATCAATGTCATAGGAGGCATTTGAGCAGGACACTGAAAGGCTCAACTGTCTCTTATGTGAAGGCTTAGCCCCTAATACCACTGTTTATAGGGCAAGTTTATTCATAAGTAACAAGCCAGGTTGCTTTTCTTGCAGGTTGTTTCAATTTTACTGCCTATGTAGAGCAGGAGTGCAGTGCCACAGCCCTCTCCACAGAGGAAAATCCACTCTGTTGATGTTCAAGATATCTCTGCATTTGCATGAGGTTGCGAGACCTCAGCATCCTACTTGGCACTGCTCAGTCCATATGAATCCACATAGTGGATCCCACTATGGTGGTGCTGGACACAACACTTCCACAGCCAGAGAAGACAGCTCCCCAGCAATCTCTGAGGGACACCACACAGCCCATCAGCTCTCCCTAGGCTTTTCATTTGGAAGGAAGCTGCATTCTTGGGGACAACTCGCCATGGCATTGGCTCGGACTATGCAGCAACATCAGCGGGCTAAGTCCACAACTCTTGCTCAGTCTCTGTTCTGGGCTTATTTAGGAGATTGACTTCTGTTTGCCTTAATAAATAACAAACAAGAGACAGACTACAAGGCAGAGCAGAAACAGTCTCTGCCCTATCTTGGAATAACACATGAAATCATAGCGCTTTCAAATCACCCTCACTGAGGGCTTTCTGATGTTACCTTAATAAAAATAATTATCCTAATTGCTTGCTTGAAGTATCCCAGGTGCTGACAATAGTGGTGCCTTACAGATGGAAGCATGAAATGAAAAAAAATAGATGAAGCAACTGCTCTTATAATGTAAAACTTAATCTAAATATGAAACCCCGATCACAGCAGCAAGCCACATCAAGCATACAGCAAGCTGTAGCATCAGCACAAGACGTTACAAATTAGATGTATTTGTCTAGCACTAAGGTTTTATCAGTTCACAGGCCCTTTGGTCCTGCTTGTGCCCTGATCTCCCCTGAGAAAGCCCATGTCTCAGGATGAGGGCTTTGAGGGTCCATTTGCTTCCAAGCTTCACAGGACTGGAGCTGGGCTGTCCGCAACCAGTGGAGAATATCCATTCCTGTGTGTGGAACACTAACAACTTGCAAAGTTTGCTGATGTAGCTCCTTCAGAAGGTTATCTTCTGCCAACCCCCTGATCATTTCACCTTGAGGACCACAGCAGAAGAAGAAACGGGATGCACTGCAACAGCACAGTGTGCAAGGGGTGCCCTGGCAACTCCATGTATCTCCGCTGTGGTGCTAGCATGGGGCAGGTCTGCATGCCCCACATTTGACATAGGGCATGGAAAACCTCAGCTGAAGCCCTGACAAACCCTTTCCTGCTCTGCTCAGCCGTGCCCAAGGCAAACAAAGCCATTTGGAGTCAGCAGAGATGGATGCTGGATGTCTGGGGGAGTGACTCTTCCTGTCACTGCCTGGAGACGACACTGATGGAGCAGGCATTTCCAGCCTGATGAGAGGAGCTCAGAGGGGCTGTGAGAGCCCCTCAAGGGCAAGCATGGGAAGGCTGAAGAAGCTTTCTGAACTGTAAACCAGCACCATCACAAGAGCAAACTGATAGCAGTGTGTGACGTGTGCACTTGAGCTGGGCATTCACCAAGCGTACCGGTGGGCTCAGAGCAGCCTCTGGCCCAACATATGGAGCCCCACATCCACCTGGGTCTAAAGCACAAGAACTTTATAAGCAGCACTAGGTGGTGAGGTGCCGAGGGCAAAAGAACATTCAGTTTGATGAGCCAGAAGAATCCTCAATCCTACAGCCCCCAATCTCCCTGGGCATTTCTATTAGGAATCAGACATAGGGCTTATTAGGCCCTATCTTATTTATACCCATCTGGATCCTGACTAGTTGCTTAGCTGCCAGTATCCAGGTGCTTTGAGTGTATCATCTTGCAGGAGAGCCCTTATCTGGGACAAACTTTGTGAGTTCCTAACTTTTAAGAACAGGTTTGTGTGATTGCAGCCTGTCCTTGCTCTGTCCCTGCCAGGCTGATGTAATGATAGAAGCCCCCAGTCTGAATTTTATTCATTATGAAAATTTCAGGCCACCACATATCTTCAACAGTATATCCTTTTTATATAATTGGCAATGCTTTGATATGATCAGTCTGTGAATCACCAGAGATTCAACTAGAAATCAAACTAGACCATACTCTGTTCCTTAACAATAAAGAGCTGTTTCTCTGTCATATCAAATTAATTTATTCTTTCAGTTCATTACTTTTCCCCTTCCCTCTCCTAACCCATTTCTTTTCTTCTTTATAATAGTCGCTTACTTGTCCCTGACTGGAGGCACATCCTGCCCCAGCTCTATGTGCCAGTGTGTTCCACCCATCACTGGGTGATGGGACTCAGTGGTGTGACCTGCATGTGGGACCAGTGAGGATGCTCCTCAAGGCTGTGATACTCTTTGCTCTTGTGCATGCAGCAGCAGTGCCCAGTGGTGTTTGCCAGGACTGTGTAAAAGTTACATGCACAATGCAAGCTTGGTTTGAAGAACTGCAGTGGGGAGCCCCAGTCAGAGCTCTTCCTAAACCTGTTCTCATGCCAAGTGCTTGGCTGAAAAGGCCCAGAATTTGCCGAAGAATCAAGTATGAATGCACAGGCACACTGAGGTGCACACAGGACCTGCTTTGCTGGGGGTCTGTGGCCACGTGTCTCCCTGTGGCATGCCCGGGTCCAGCCAGGGTGAGCCCGTACAAATGCACATCTGGGACAGCAACCTCCTGGCCTGGGCAAGCAGCTCTGTTGCTTGTAAGAGCAGAAAGGTCATTTTCCTGGTGGTAAGTATGCTTTTTCCATGGAAAGCAATTCTCTGTGTGCTGCTGAAGTGTGGAAACCAGAAAGAGAAAGAAAGCACTAGGGGAGGAAAAGTTTCCTATGATTATTTTATCCAGTGCTAAATCATTTTACATTCAAACATCTTCTGGCCCGCTTTTCAAGGGAATGAGCTACCGCGGTCCTGCTGGGGAAAGAGAAGAGCAGTTTTCCCACACGTGCTGCCACATCCATCTGTCCATCCCTCAACACATAACCTAACTACAGAGCAGAGATAAGCTGCAGTCATGGTAATTCTATTCATTTGGTAGATAAAGATGTCTAAGTAGGGAAGAAGAATTCCCTCCTGCCTGGGCAGGGGATCCATGTGGGCACACTCCTGCCAGGGACAAGCCCAGGAGGAGCCAGGCTTGGTCCATGCTGCAGCTCCTGCAGGGCTTTGATTTTCCCCTTGTGCAGACAATTGTTTGCCTGCAAGTTTGGAGGAGACCTTTTCCCTCCTAGCAAGCTGTCCCCTGCCCATGGTATGTGCACACTCCCAGCCTTCCTGACCACATTCAACCAAACTGCCAGCCCCATTCTGCTTTTGGTGGAAAACCACGAAGAAATGGGGCACCTTCTTCCATGCTGAGTGAGCTCCAGTCCCTCCTTGCTCTTCTGAGCTGGTGCTGTTCCTGGGGGACCTGGCTGCAGCAGGGAAGGAGAGCAGCACATGTGGCACAAAGGGCAGCGCTCTGCACCTTTGTGCATTTACATTAGGGAGGCCAGGGAAGCAGACCTGGGAGCGTGCAAGCAAGAAACTAAAGCTAATGAGAGTAAATAGCACTGCGTGGGAGCTGGAATTTCCATTTTTGTGGGGAATTCCCTGGTTTTGCAATGGGCTTTTATTCCCTGCTGGATCGAAACCAGCAAGTGTTGGAATTTCCTATGAAACTAAGCTTGAGAAAGAAGAGCAGATCCTTTGATGCCTGTCAAAGTGTTTGTTGTCATTTCAACAACTGACAGGGCTTTTTTTTACATTAAATGGATCTTGGAACAACACGATGCCTCCCAAAAGAATAAGCCAAGTATTTCACCATGGAAGGGTTGAGGCAAAGTAAGTTTATTACTTCAGTCCAATGCTTCCTTCCTTGTTTCCAGGACTTTATTTAATCATTTTCTCTAGCTGTTCCCTTGAAAGTTTCCCTTAAAATGTTGCCTTCTCCTGCATTGCTACTGCTAACAAAGCAAAGCAATCTCATTGCTTTTGCAGCCACAAGTCCACCTCCAGCACTTCCTGAATGCTTGAAAACAGCCCTATGGAAATAAACCCATCACTTTTTCCTTTCTCCCATGTTTTCTTGAGTGCCGCCTGTGCCAGGAGGTGCTGGAGGTAAGCCCTGGTGGCAGGACTGGAACCCACCTGAGCTCTCCTCCCATCCCAGGGCCCCCACCAACAGGAAAGAGGGTGGCGCATCTGATGTGGTGAAAGATTCCAGCCGCCATCCAGGCTGGGATTGGCTGAAAACTTGATGGTTGTGGGAGCAGAAACAAAGCTCAGCCCCTGAGCAGCTGCCTTTGACGGGCTGACAGCTAAATCCTGGAGAAGAGCAAGCCCCGATGGGTCTGTCAGTCAGGCCAGCTCTGCACATGTATTTGTGGCTACAGGTTTTCATCAGTAAGAAGAAGATAGATAGAAATGCTTTATCCAAGTTGCCAGTTTTCCATAGATGATGATCCTCCTGTGGTGGGGAGATCCTGTGAACCCCGGCACTAACACTGCAGGTTGCACTTCACTAGTGGGAGGATGGGAGGAAGGTCATGGTTTTGGGGTATCTCCCCAAAGGCAATTGGTAGCATGAGATGCTCAGCCTGCACCACTGCTTGCAAACCGCTGCTTTTGTTTATTGAGGTTTGGGCAGCCACGTTCTCACTTGATGCACTGATTCCCACCCTGGTTTTCCCTGATACTGTGCCCAGAGGCACGGACCCCCTCCAGTTTTGGTGGGCACAAGAGCCACTGCAGCGCAAGCCATCCTGACAGAGCACTCCCTTAACAGTGTAAATCAAAGCTCTTGCCTTCTTTCTTGGCCATATTTGTTATTTCAGTTAAGTCAATCCCATCTGAATTCCTGAAAGCCAAATATCCTGATCTGCATAAAGAACGTGTTTTGTCTTTATGAGAAGAGCAATGGGATCATTTTTCCATATAGCTTTCTGGTTCGTGTCTCTACTAACTGCTTCTCTCCATTTAATTATTCATTTCATATCCACCGCCCCTTTGCTTTTACCTGAAGTACACTTCAAAGCTACAAAACATGAGTGAGGCGCATATAAATTTCAATGTAAATCAAAGCAAAGAGGAATTTCAGAAAGCCATCAAAGAGCTGCATGGAAAAGCTTCCTAAGCCATCTCTGTTTCCAGCCAAGATTCCCTATGGTTCCTCCCTGGTAAGACAAAACTAAGAAAGGATGGTTTTCTTCCAGTGCCAACCCCTACTCCAAGGACTACAGTGAGATGCAGGTGCCTAGATGGTGTGAAGACTGCTATTGCATGGGTTTCAATGAAATATCCAGGCCTGCCCAGGAATTGTGTAACCCCCAAACACATAAAAGACCATGCTTGGCTGTGAATAGAAGCTGGAGGAGAGCACTGGATCCTAACACCCTCTCCAGCATGCGATGGCTTCTTCCGGCTCCCTCCCAGCCCTCCCCCCAGCAGCTCCTACCCCTGGGCAAGAGGTGGTCTTTGAATAAGTCAAATCAAGGTTTAAACCCTTCCATGAATTATCTGAACCAAGAAAATTACAATGGATTTCTATTTTATTTCCCAGTCCATCAGCTCAATAAAGAGGCTTCTTTCTACCCTGTTATCCTGGAGTAGCTTCCCTTGTCTTCAACCCGTTTAGCTCAGTTTTGCTCCTTGCTCTGTCTTCCCCATGCTCAGTACTCTTCTATTCCTACTGCCTCACACTCCCATTGCGTTGCCATGTAGGGTGTCTTTCAGGGGCCATTCCTGACATGCATCCAAGTCATCACAGCTGTCTTTCCTGACTTTTTGGTAGCAGGGCAGCTTCTTGCATTGGCTGTTTCCCTCATCACATCATCTTTTATTTTCCGCAGCTCTGGCCCTGGCAGCCTGCTTTCCAGCTGGCTCATTTCCACAGTCCCCATCCCTGGATTGCTACTGTTTCTCATACTCCACTACCGTGACCCATTCAGTGGAGCTGTCTTAGACGTGCTCATTCCTGGCTGTGGCAAAACGATGGGAGCACACTCCACTCCTTGCAGAGTTTCTAGCCTCATGCTCCTCCCAGTGCCAGTTTCACAGCCCTCATCGCTGCCATTAGTTCTTTATCAGGTTCTCACCTTGTCCTCATTTTTCACTTCCCAATTCCGTCATTCCCTCTTCTCGTTGTTTTCCATTTGACAGGATGTTTACCTGCACGCTGAGCCTCAGTCCAAACTTCCTGCTCTTTTGGTCCCACCTCATTAGTTATTCTCTGCAGACTTTCCTTCATCAGTGACACCAGGTCAGCAGAGAGCCGAGCTGGGGAAATGGCAGTGAGTAATTCCTCTGATGAGCGCAGCTCCTTTGTGTGCCATGGCATAGCCGTGAGCAGCTTGTGTTTCCTGGACTGCCTCCAAGCCCTAACCCCAGCTTAAAAGTCTTTTAATCACCAATAGTTTCATCATTCACTTACAGGCTCATAAGCCTTGGGAAGCCAAGCCCTGTGGATGTCCAGCATGGATCTCAACAAGCCCCCAGTCCCACCAGTACCTGTGGCTTGTACCCAGGTCCGGCACTGGTGGTACCCTCCTCTGTGGGCTGAGAATCCATTCCCCATCACTGAGCACGAACAGCAGTGAGGCTGGGCTGGGTGAGCATGGCCAGCTCCCATAGGGATTCTGAGGGGACCAAGGGGAAAAGGGCTGTTCATGGCACATGGCTGGGAGCCTTCACCCAGCTCCCATCACAGGGAAAACTTCTGCTATAAGACTTTTCCATAAGGAGCTGCATGGACTAATAGGTAATTTTAAAATCCAATTTCAGCACCAGTTGAGGCAGAAGAAAAGGTTGTCAGGAGGCTGAATAGCACAGGGAGGCCTCTGATGCTCAGAAATGTCAGGGGTTAATCAGGGAAACCTGTGCACAGGACACTTCTTCCCCAGTAATCCTTTTAAATGAAAAATGGATATATAAGCTGAGCCCAGCCCTTCATCCACTTGTAACCCCGATCACAATTAAAAGACAGATAGACAGAGCAAATGCAAGCGAGAGAGCATCGTGTGCATGGCTAATGGGTTGTCTTTGCTCCCTGCAGGGATGGGATTATTTCCCTTTGGCTCCCAGCACTGCCTTTGCACAAGGATGATTAATAGGAGGAAGAAACCCATTGACCCAAACCGAAGCCCATTACAGTAAGTGGACACTGCCTGTTGATTTTGCTGCATCCTTCCTCCTGCAGCCCGATGAGAGGCTGGTCTGTACCAGGGCTGCCGCTTGGAAACCACGTTGTGCTGGGAAGGTGGGAAGAGGGCGGTGTCTCTGGGAGCCCCATCTGTGAGACCATGGCAGGCTCAGGTCACCCCGCCTCTGCATCCCCATCTCCCCAGGCTTTGACCCCAGCATACAGTGACATTGCTTCCTATGGAACTGTGGGTACGTGAGAGCACTCCAAATTACTCTCATAAATCATCATCGTGATGAACACCGGTATAGGAGGCTGTGCAGGCCCTGGCATGGGTGCAACTGGGTGCCTAAATCCTTTGGATGTGGTAGGGTTCACCCACAGCTCACTGAAGTGGAAAGGCACAGGAAAGGAAAAAGGCCCCTGAAAGAGCAAGTCCTGGCAAAGGCAGGCTCCTCCTCTGAGGGGTCTGAGGACCCCATTGCCCAGTCACAGCATGCAGCCAAATGTGTGCATGGTTGGTCCCATCTGTTGGCATTGAAAGGTGTTCCTGGGCTGCAAACCTGCATTTTTTAGTGTATCCTCATCTGGTTCCCAGGAGGTGACCAACCTACAGTCCGGTCTTCTTTTGCCCTTGAAAAGCTTTCCCTTTAAATTGGCACATGAGAGCCTGGAGGCCCCACTGGTGGCAACTGGCACGAAAGCCACTACTCCAGATAAATGTAAGGTGTATGCAGCTCCTTTCTTGCAATCTCATTGCCCAGGCAGACAACAAACCATAGCAGCACGTTAACCTGGGATATTCACAAGTGGAAACAGGCATGAGGCTAAAAACGGAGCTAAAAAAACCAACAGGCAACAGACACAAATGCTAAGCGACAGCAAAAGACGCCCTTGAAATACCAGGGTTGTTTTCTCTTCAGATGAAAATAGCTTGCAAGGATCTAAATACTGGCTAGATGTTTGGATACAGCAAAATGGCATCTATGGGCTGGGGAAGGTTACTTTTCACCTGGGATCTGTTAAAAAGGTTATTATAACAGTTTAGAGCAAGAGAAAGCTATTACCCCCATGGGCTCTTGGAGCCCAGTCTGCAGCACAATGTTATCCCCTTAAAACCAGTGATGTGGTAAAAGCAAGCCCTGGTAATACCTAGGGTGTTCTTCCCCCTACAGCCTCACCATGGGACTTATGATGCTTGGAAATAGAATACACAGTGAGCTTGAATTTATGAAATCTGGAGTTATTTCAGGGTAAAATCTCATGAAGATTTATTTTAAAAAAAGAAGCCTATATGTTTAAAGGATCAGAAGACAGAAAAGCGGATAAAGGAGGCAGCAGTCACTATTCGCTATTCAAAATGTTATGTCCAAACGGGAAACCCCTTCCTCACTGCACCACATCATCCTCCTGCCCCTTGAAGCCCACAAGCCCTTGGTGCCCTGAGTTCAGAGAGCACATCCATCGGGAGAAAAAGGACCATTTGCCTCCCTCTGGTTCAGGAACCCTTCTGCATCAAGGCTGAAATTCACCCCTAGGAGAGATGTGCCAAGACAAACCCATGTCCATACACATGGCCCATGGCTGGGGAAGGGCTAGGGCTGAGCTATATAGCCCATTTGCCCTGCTTCCCAGTGTGGGAGTGCCCCTGGGTCTGTCTGTGCCTACTCTGGTCTCAGAAAGGCTTTCTAAATTCAGAAGAGGTACAAAATCTTTCAGTGGGAACCTTCCATCAGAGCCCTCATCATGCTTGGTATGGGCAAAGTGCAGGGGAAAACAAAGTACATCACTGGAGTCAGCAGGAAGCTTTCCATGAGTTCCTGTGGGAATCAGGTGCGGCCACGTTTCTCAATACCTTTTCCTTTCTGCTACTCCTATCTATCAGCAGCCCCTGGAGATGAGCCAAGTCTGCTTCCTGTGCTCCTCATTTATCAGCATACACCTAAAAATCAATAGCTTTGCACTGGCTACATCTGTTAGTGCATTATCATTGCAACACGGATAGCTCTGTAGGCTGTTTCATACAGCTTCTTCTGGAGGAGACTCCAAAAGGTCTTGGGTCCTTGATCAGTCCTTTTGCAGTTGCTACTGACAGGATGCTCCATCCCCCATCCATTAATAGGAATCACTTGGACATGAATGAGGCAAGTGTCATCTACATTGAATGGGCTGGGAGCCCTTTGCATCGCTGTCAACACAAAGGCACTGGGAGGCTCCATCCACATGCAAATGTCACATCTGCTAAGGCTGAAACCTCCCTCATGGCACATGTGGTGCTTCACAGAAACGGGAATCAGCCATTCCGATTTCCAAAGTGCTTGCACATGCCTGCTCAGAGACAACACACGTTGCCAAATGGTTCCCAACAGCTGACTAAGGCAGCCCAGCCACAACTTGCAGCTTTTGAAAGGAAATAAAGGGAATTATACAGCAATTTCCACTGTGCTGATAAACCCCAGGGTAGGCTGGGCTGGGGAAGACCTAGCAAAACCTATCAGGCCACTGTAGCACTCGAACAGTTCCTCAGACCAGTTGGGTTTGAAAGATTTAACAAACCAGTTTGCACAACAGCAGCGTGTGGCACATGAGCTTCATGGATGTTTACAAGGTGGATCCTCAGCTTTTGGGACAGAAGTAAGAAAAAGTACTGAGGGGTGAAGCTGAATAGGGCAAAATCAGTGCAACCTCCTTTCCTATCTGCCCTTTTCCTAACGGGGACATTATATCAGCTCAGACTTGTATCGCTCTTCCCCCTTCTCGTCACATGTGAATGTTGTCCTGCAGCTTGGCATAACTCAAAAGCAGAAGGACCAAAAGAGACGATGCATTGGAGGAGGAAACTAAGAGCAAGGCTGTGAGATGGCTGCTGCTGAGAGCAGACAACAGCCTTCCAGTTGGGTCCCCGGTGTTCCAAGGTGTTCATTTACACCAGCCCCAACTCAGTCATCACACGATGTACCTGCACACCAGCCCACCTTCCCATCTAAAGTCTGAATTGGCTTGGAGAACAGCAGTCTCATTTCCTCCTTCCCCACATGACTCATGGGATGCGGTTCTCAGCTCTTCTCTCTCAACCTTTCCTGTGATTGCTTAGTAATGACTGCATTAGAGCTAGCAGCTATTACCCCCCTCACAGCTAGACCCTAAAAGATGCATCTCTCGTGTGAGGAGATTGATTCCTGCTGCTGCAGCCTGGCTAACCAGATTCCATATTTCCTGCATAAAAAAGGAGTATATAAATATGCAGAGCAGTGGTACAGGATCCATGCAGAGATACAAAATGAGATTATTGTAGGGTCTTCCTAAAGAAGTTCAGAGACCTGTTCATTCATAGTTACCTGATAGCACCTGAAAACCTGGTCTGATCCAGACCCAGAAGAGTAGGCAGGGGTCACCAGCCTCTGTCCTTGCTTGGGCCAGCAGTCCCAAAAGGGAGCAGACGTAGAGAAGGAGATAGAGCTCCTCTTCCAGTCATGGCAGGATTGATCGTACAGCATTACCAAGAGTCTCCGCTACACAGGAATGTGATTTTCATGTTGATGAAGTGAATTTGGTTCTTAGAAGAGGCACAAAGAAGAGACATCACATGGGGAAAACTAAATTCTTGCTGAATCAGCGTCAAACATTGTGGCTGGATTTTCAGCCTCGAAATGAGTAACAGCATCTATGCTTCTGCATCTTTACTGTATCATACAGGGTGGGGTTTTGTCCAGTTTTCAATAGAAAAATACTGTTTTAATGACAAAACTAGGACAAAGAGCCAAGCTACACTTGCAGCACTGTGAAACTGACTGGAAGTGCCTGCTTTGGCATTTATCATGTGGTGAGACCTTATTTTCACATTTAAGAAGATCACAGTAAGCACAAATATCCCAGTGCAGGAATGGCAGCAGGTACAGAAGGGCAAATCCTGATCTCTGCTGTGAGCGCCTTGTCAGGACCCAGAAAAGACACCAGATGAAAAGCCATGGCCTCTGCTCCCCACACCAGTCACTCCGCCTTTCCCAACAAAACCAGCCATTTCCCCTTGGAGCGGTTCTTCACACAAAGCTCTTTTCCCCAGTAGGAAGTGTATTTCTATACAGAAACAGGCTCAAGAGCTGCAGTCGCAAAGGGCTATCAGATGTCACAACTCAGCACCTGCACCTAGGGATCAATGCAGCCTCAGGATGACAGCCTGCAAAATCCCAAGGTGCCAGGAGCAGTGTTATTTACAGCCAGCCCTTCCCTGCTGATGCTGACACGGAGACACTGCGGAACCCTGCTTTCTTCCCCAGCCAAACTGTGCTCAGCCCTTTTTCCTCCTCCTCCTCCATTAACAGAGCTACCTTTTGCCTTGGAAACAGCATCCCTGACTGCAGCGGTGCTTCAGGGGCGTTGAACGTGTGCTCTTTTCACTGTTCCACAAATACCCCCTTTTAGTGCGGCTGAAAACCCTTTTGACACCTTGGGCCCCACAGTGTAATTAGGGAACCACAGACCTCTAATATAAACCTCATGCAGGCCAGTGTGGCTACAGAGAGCTCCACCACCGAGCCTCCTGCTCCCCCCCTACCCAGTGCTGCCCAACATGAAGCAGGGCACTGGAGGGCTATCCTGTTTCCTCATCTTCTCACCCAGCAGATAATAAGCTTCAGTCCGGGATTTTGCAGATCCCATTGGCTTTCCTCAAGGAAAGGCCTGGTGAGTGAGGGGTGTTCATCCCAGACCTGCAGGGACTGAACCACTCACATCTAAATACCTCCTGGCAGTTGAAAAGGTGATTTGTGCATGGGACACCAATTACGTCATGCTCTTGGGAGCTTCCTTATCTCTAGGCTCTTGTGTTTGTTCTGACCCACCAACCTGATTTTTGCCTCCATTTTTCCACCCAGGAAAGGAGAGGTGTCTCTCTGGGGTTTGGGATCAGAGGAACCGTTCAGGTTTTCCCTGGCAGCACCCTGGGGAGGATGTGAAGAAGCTATCTGCTGGCAAACTCTTCCTGCTGCAGCACAGGGGAATACCTACACCTGCCCTCCAGGTAACTGCTTCCGGCAGAGCTGTTGTCTGACAAAAAGGAGTTGAGTAACTTGTGCACAGACCGGCTCCCCTCTCCAGGAAACAGGGCAGAGTTCTTTGTTACATCAGAGGGGAGGTAAAGACTCAGACACCACCACACTGACCCCGCATCTGCAAGGACACGTTTCCTTAGCCCATGACCCTGTGCACACAAGCCCCACCACAGCAGGATCCTCCTGTCCAGGCAGGGAGCACAACCATACAGCCCTGTGGGTGTTTGGCACCTACACAGGCAACAAGTCACCACTCCTTCCAGCTGCCTTCATTGCCAGAGGTAAGGAGTCTGGCTCAGGGCCTGGCCACAGTCTCTGGGGCTTAACCATGAGTGCTCAGTTGATTAAACCAGCCAGGAGCAGAAGTGCACACACGGTATTTAACATGAACAGAAACCTCTTCAAAGCTTTTAAAGCACCAGGCAGAAGAAACGACATCTTTGAAGAGTGAACCAACCAACCAAGTTGTGTCACCCCCACCACCCCCACCTAGATAAACCCTGGGGGAGGCTGATGCCTTCACTGGCTGGCAATGAGGCAAACGAAAGCCATGGGGTTAGACCTGGTCCCCATTAAGTCCTTTTGAAAGCTCAAGTCCCTCCATCCCACTGGTGGGAGAACACCTCTGGGAAGCTCACAGAAGCATCTTGACATCTTGCTCCAGAGATGCTACCAGCTCAGGCACGAGTGCTGGTCTTATGGATACTCCTGACCCACATCTGCTCTCATGTCCACCCAAGGGTTACGGCCTCCCTGCTCAGAAGGGGCAGTAGCTCTTACCAGTTTGGTCACCAGTGAGGTTCTTTGCTGCAAGACTCAGTTTTGTCCAGCTTGAAAGGGGCAGACGCAGCTGGGGCCTGGCCACAATGTCATGAACAGTGGGTCTGCCCTTTGCTGGGAAGCTCAAAGTGTGTTCCACTCCTCCAGGCAGCTGAGGCTACCCAGCAACACCAGAGCCATGGAGGAATCCTGTCCCAGCTCAGCAGACAGCCGCAGAAGTGCACTGCGTCCACATTGGCCATGTCTTTTTCCAGTCCTTGCCATGGGCTCTGTCCAGTAAAGCAGATGTCCAGTGGGATCACTGCCGTCTGCAGCCGGAAGCTCCAGGCTGGGAATCAGAACCATGAAGACTTTGGTGTTGAAGCCAGAGACGGTAATTTCTTAGAGGACAAGAAAAACAATCTGAGGCAGCCTTCGTATCTGCTGGGTGAGAGAAGGCTTCCCCCTGGGATGCTGGCAGCCAGCGTGACCAGGAACCAAAAGATTCCGCTGACATTGCTTAGTTAATGCCAGAGAAGACTCCTGCCTATCTGCTTTCCAGAAGAACACCCACTGAATTCACTTCACTGGAAGACAGGGCTTGTACGGGGGGTGGATTTGGTAGAGTCCCCTTGGCTGGGTGCTTGCTGACTCTCCACACTGACATTCCACCCCACCTCAGACCCTGTGTTTTTCATGTCACACCAGTGCGCACAGTCATGGTGCTGACTTTTCCCCTGGCGAGGCTGCGGGGTGCCAGCTCCCTGCCAGCTCCGCTGCCTGCCACGGCAGAGCTGTAACGTTGGCAGCACCAGGGATTAACCCTGCTCACTGAGGGACACGTGTGAGCTGCACCAGTTAAAAAACTGAACCCCAGTCTTTCTTTCATTTAGCCAGTTAGGTAACGGGCAGATGCAGGTAACACAGCCACCGCTACCTCTTTCTCTGTTGAGGTCTGAAGTCCAGCATCACCCACCCAGCAAAGAGCTGACTTTTGGTATCATGGATGTTTTTAAATGCTATGATTTTTCAGATCTAACCTCTGCAGGCAGTTCTGTTATTGTGCCCCCCCCATAACTGGTGCAAGATCCCAACCCCCTTTTTGCCAGGCAACAACTGAAAGCCTCACAAAGTGACCAAGCATCACCCCCTTCTACTCCTCATTCACAACCTGAGCTACTTCATCCTGGTAGTTAGTTGCCATGCTGCAGGCAGTGGTCACCTCTTTCCCATGGCTGCTCTTTGTGCCATGGATAGCTGCTGGCAACTGAATTTTGACCAGCCATTTGCTGGTTGATCCTATAGCAGGTGCCTTAAACTACTCCCGTTATTCCTTCCTGATCTTTAGTTCAAAGAATAGATAAAAGAACAAAAAGAAAATTGTTCTGTTTCATCCCATTACCTTCCCCTATCCAAACAAAATAACAGCTGAGGAGTATTTTCTGCTAGAAGAGTCAGAACATTTACTACCTGTAAATTCAGCATCCTCTGAACTGATAAAAGCAGGGTGCTTTCCCCTGGCACTGCTCGAGAGGCATTAACTTCTGCCCTAAGCAACTGCAGTTCATGTTCTCCACAGCTAAAACACAGTAAGTTACTCTCTCAAGCCTGCTGCAGGGAAGCACAGACATCACCCTGAGTCTGACCAGAAGTTGTTCTTGGGATGCAGCAGGTTTGTAGAGACAAACTCCTGCCACAGCACATGATACGCTTGTCCTGCACAGGCTGGGGCTCACGCTGTGCAGCTGCTTGTACATCATGGAGGTGGGAATGTGTCAGAAGTACTTTCCCCCTAAGAGCTGGGCTCTTCACTGAAAGTTAACGTAACGTCTGAAGGACAACAATTACTTCTCAATTTGTTGAGAACAAGTTCATAATCACTAATTATTAACACCTCTGGAAGTTCCATCGAATTTCATCAATACAATGATTGATTTTCCCTTTACATCCTGCTCAACCTTTTTCCTCACGTTACTTCTGGTGAAAGTGATTGCCATTGATTTCACCAAAACATGTTTCTATTGGATTTGAATTTGTCACCTTTGCTTTAGAGACAAAACGTAAAAACTGGGCCAATAAAGCTACAAGCCAAACCCAGGAGTTCTCCATCCATTTTCTCTGAGTTAGCTGCAACTGTAGCTAATTTAACTTTTAATTCTCTTCAATATCTCTATAACATTTACCTGATGTCTCACTGTTATTTTCAAAACCCTAAGGAACTTGCAATAGAAAGTGTTTGCCCATGATGCCCAGAACTCAGTCCTGGAGGGACTCAAGCCACTTTAAGAGTTGTGCAAGTACTTTGCTTTCTCTATGCTGTCCTGCACATTAAAAACTGAACTTCATTTGTCGCTGTGATCCGTTCCATGAGCTTGATGGGGTTTCATCAAATGCTCATTGTTTTTCGTGAGCTTGACTTTAATCACCTTCACCATTTTCTATTTCACTGGTCATTCCTTTTCCAGATTAAAAAAACCCCTTAACAATAAATAAATAAAAGCAGCAGAAGTCAAGCAAGACTACTGGAAAACCCCAGAGCACAAAGAGGAGTTTGTAATTTTACAGTCCAGTAGAATAAATTGTTAAGCAAATTAGCAATTACATTGGAAACCTCCTCACAGGTATATACATGTGGTATAATGTACACATGCCACCGCCTTATGAGGCCTGTAAACAACTTACTATCATGAACCATGTTTCATGCTGTCAGCCTCTTGAAATAACAATAAATGCCTTTTATTTTGCTTTGAAAATAAGCTTCATCCTGACAAGTTACGGCCAAGTTCTAGTATCTAGGAAGAATCTAAGTACTCCAGAAGAAATAAAAGGGGTGGGAACTCTCCTTTAAGAATCTGAACAGATCTTGCTATTTCCTGATTTAAGTACAGAATTTCAATCAGTTTCAATGGTGCAACTGCTGTTAATGGTCTAAATGCCAATTTGCACAGGACATAGAACTCCAAATCTGCCTAAGTTTATGTGTTTAATTAGCATATAGTGAGAGTTTTAGATGAAGTATATCCAGATTGTTACTTGCTTCTTGAGGAAAGATTTGTATAACAAATCATTAGAGCACACATGGAACCACAGGCACGATTTTCCCAAAGAACAGCAGCAGAAACTCCCAGCTTTCAGCCAGCCCAAAATCAGCCACCTTCCTTCTTGCCTGTATGAGAAGGAGGAAGCTTTTTCAGAGCACCATGTATTTCCCTTCTAAATTAAATCTGTTCCTCCTTTTGTAAGCACAGTGTACTAAGGAAAGGTATTCAGGGATTTCAGAGATCTACACTGGATTCCTATCAACGCAGCACCTTAGCAAAGCCTTTAACACTACCCTGGCCCTATTTTCTTCCTCCAGCAACAGAGCTAATCCCTAAGACTGTTTCTACAATCATATTTTTTGCTATCATTTAAGAGAACAGAAGTTACAGAGTACATTCACTGCTATCAGATATTATACCTCATGTGTCAATATTGATTTATGATTGATAACACATGCAATGGTATGGGAGACAGATAACGGTCCCTTCAGGACATTTCATAGTATGAAGGGCTCCAATTCATTCTCTCCTTCCCTTTCTTCAAGACATCTATTAACTCATCCATATGGAAAATATCATTTGTACCAAACAGTGAAAACCAAATGCCAGACTCTTCAATGTGTTATCACACTGTCCAACACCCTGGCCCTGTAAAGACTTAGCTTTAATCTTTTGGGGCTGCAAGTACCCTCTAGACTCCAATCAACTTAGAAGAGAAGCATGCGTGAACTGCTACTGCTTTTGTTCTGGCAAATAAACCATCCACAACACAAAGCATCCAAGGAAAAAAAGAACACAAACCTTTTAGCCATTCTCCCCCATGGTTTTCCACCCGCCCCACACCACAACAGAAATGCTCAGCAATGGGCAGAACTCTTGACAGTTTGCAGGAAAATCAAGGCAATGGTTCTATCTCCTTTCTGCAGGGGTTCATTTTGGCAAGCTCATGCTTTAAATGCCAAGCAGCATTCAAGGATGTGCTTGGACATGTGCATATATGCATCTCATTCATCTCAACAAAAGAGAACTCCACACACTTTGCTATTTGAGCTCGCCAAATATTTTAACTAGAGACTACTGGGTTTTCATGTATTTATACTGCATTAAGTACCTCTCTTGGTTTTTCAAACCAAGATTACATTTCAAACATTAAGTTTTCAAAATCAATGTATCTTAAAGACTTGTTCAACAAATAAAACATATCCTGCCTCAGCCCCTTTATTTTTGTACTGTCATAGCCACTTCCCATCTAAGCCTGTGTTACTTAGGTGATCAGCATTTTGGGAAAGGTTAGCTTCATTTTATAGTTAAAGACAACATGCTCCAAGTAGCTTTCTCAAGCTGTTTATCAGACTTTCTTATTTTCTTAAATAAGAAGATTTGTGTCCCCATAGTTACTTATTTAGTAACTACACTGCAGAGTACAAAGAATTTCCCCCCTCCCAACATTTATTTAGGCAATGAGCACATAATGCTGTCAGCTCAGCTCCCAACACCCAAAGAGGTCTGTGTGTTCTTTCCTGTAAGTAAATGAAAGTTATGAAGCCTTACACTATGTGTACGTAACTGCAGTGCGGTACACCAGTGCATCTGCAACTCTGACTGCCCATGCCTACATTCTCCTCCAACATGAAAAAACCCTCTTGGCTAATTCTTTTTGACACCAAAGGAAAACAAAACTGAAGTGATAAATCCCATTAGCAGTTCTCAGCAGGTTTTGCATCCTCCCCCCTTTTATTAATAAACAAAATTGAGTCCTTACTTAGTTTCCAGATCGAGAAGTATTATTAAAAGTAGTTACAGATCCAACTACAACCCTTAAAACACCACCAAAATGCACTACAATAGTCTTTTATTTAGTTTACAGAAGAGTCTATCAGTACAGGTTGCAGAAAGAAAATGTTTAGTGCTATTTACAATTTGTTTTAAAACTCTGCTCTATACAAATTTAATTCTGATCAGTATGAACAATATTTTTGTAAATCTACTGCATATAAAGCATTTCATCAAAGCAGGAACAATGAATAAAATAACCTGATTACATCTGAATGATGCCAATCATTCAAAAAACAATTACACAGAACATCTGTAAGAGTTGTGGACACTTAAGTACAGAACACAATGTCAACCTGTGACTCATTTCTTTTAAAGGCTAAAGCTATTTATATGGAATATTGTTCTATTATACTACACGCCAATCTATATTTAACTTCTATAGTTATGTATTTTATAAGATTTTTATTAAATATATTCTACACATATTTGTAATTTCACCCAGGAAGAAATTCCTCCCCAGTGAAAAAAATATAAAATCTTTTATATTTTTTTTCATTTTTATTTATTTTTATTGTTTTTACAGGTTTAAGATGAAACTAGCTCATGCTTTAGTGCTGTGCAAATTTCTTTAGCATATCAACGTTTAAATTATTGATATGAAATAAAAGAATGGCATCCTTTTTAATTATGTATGTCTTCAAAAATCAGCTTCTGATTTTAATACCATTGCAAGCACTAATACCAAATGCAGATTACTTAAAGAAACAAAACTAGTACTATGGCAGAGGTTTTTCTTTTTGCTGTTTTTAAACTTTAATTCTTTTGAAGTCTCTAATGAGTAAGCATGACACTGGACACTAAGGTACAGATGAGAAAATGACTGAAAAAACACCAAATGCCAATATTCAAATACATAAAATTGATTAGTAAATTATGTTTTCTAACATTTATGCACAATAATAAAAGCCTATGAACTACAGGAAATTACCCCTCCCATATTAAGGCTAGGAAATGCACTCTCTGCACTGGTTTGTGCTGTCTGAATAAGCACTCAACTGATGTACGAGATCAGAGTGCACGCAGTAACGAAAAATTCAGTTTCATCAGCCCTCTACAGAGTGCTTTTAAATTACAGGCACATAGTTTTGTTTGTTGCAGTGAAAAATATATAGAGTTAGACTTGCTTTAGTTAGTATTCTGTGCCAGTTCGGCCACCAAGGTTGACTTAGCTAGAATTGACTTAACAGTTTTTCCTTTGATTTGGCCATAAGTGAGATTTGTTTTAATTACAGATATACTACTTTCCAGTGTTGCATTATACATTGTGGGTTATCACTAGGTGTCTCCAATATTGTTAGAGATTGTTGATGAGAAATATACTGTCAACCATATTTAGTGCAAATTGCATCTAGAAAGCTTGACTGGTTTAGATCCGGTTAATGGAGATTCTTGTGGCAGCAAAATGATTCCTGCTATGGAAAAGAACACTAACTTTTCTGGAGATTGAATTCTTTCAAGAACTGATGTACTGTAAGATTATTCAACAAACAAAAAGCAGGAATTTAAAAAAGAAAACAAACAATGAAAGTGTTCATAGATCTTTCTCTTAAAGCCCAAAAAAGACTAATGAGACAGTGTTCGTGTAATATTTCAGTTCCATGGATTTACAGACAGGCTCTTCCTACAGGTCTCTGAAGCAACGTAGGGCCTCTTCTATTCCAGCAGCATGAAAGACAAAGACTATATTACATCACACTTAGCAGGTAAAGCTAACAGGGTTTACAGAATTACACAGCAATTGCTTTCTCCAGTTTTTTCACGGTTCCTTTGACCTGCGGATAAAGAGGAGAGTTTTGCTTACATGTCATTTCTACAGCAATTTGGTTGTTTTGTGTGTCAGGATGCTTGACACACATTTGCCTTTGATTATTTTTAGTAAAAATATATTGTTACAGACATGTATACGTAAGTGAAAAATAACTCAGGAATAGTTTTTAATAATAAAAATAAAAGCTGTTAAGGTTTGAGTAAATTTCTGCATTCTAGAATAATGCTAAACCAGAAAGTTAATTTCTCAGTTTTCTATAAACAACATGTACAAAAGCATTCCATTACTTGCTTCACAAAAGACCACAAGGACTTGACTTTTCTCTGCTACAAAATACCCCAAAATCCTGTAAAATACCTGACTGCTTTGCCATAAACGTAAGTAAGAAATATCTCTAGTGCACAGCTTACCTTGAGAGTTTGGCTCTGGCAATGTCTCTCTAGCCACCAAATGCATCACTGTTGTTTTGCCAAAAGGAAGTTTTAACGCTGCAAAAGGAGAAAGGGAGATCTATAAACACAGTCTTTTTTCTTCAAAAACCCAACTGAACCTAACTCTAATTGGGTAAGCATCTGTTCAGAAGTTCATACTGTGAGGTTTGAACTACTTACTAAACATATAAAGGCATTTCTGGCTAAAATTTTATAGATCAGGTCTTGGAACTTGATTAATAATCACTTAAAACATTGTGTTCTTAGAAACATTATATTCCTGTTAGGAAACTTAGCCTTCCTCTTGTGAGTAAAAGCAGAAGTGAGCATTCAGACCAAGACTCAGGTGATAAGCATTCTTTATTGATATGGATGCAAAAAAGCAGCTAATTCAGCCACTAAACTGTTACTCCTGAGACATCAAAACATGGAACCACTACTGCAAAACAGATTTTCCTACAGCATACTTTGATCCATGGCACAGATTTTCCAAAATAAAAAATATCTGCATCTTGCCTTTTAATATTGATCTGTAACATCAGCTGCATGGGAAAAATACCACATTTAAAAGCATTTTAAATCAGATAAGGTAGTTCTTACAGTGCTGCCTTTGTGTGTTTAGTAAGGCAAAAGTTAGAGCTTGTTTTTGGAATTAAAATGATCATTTTCACAGTCTGATTTAAGTATACCAACACAGTGCTGTACATATGGGTTTAGCACTGTAGTAGGATATTTATTAAAACTTCTAGTCTCCTTGAAATGAAAGGATTCTCTGTTGCTCATTTTTATTTAGCAGATTCTCATTGCTAGATTCAATACGCTAAACTTTGACTTCTTCCAATTATTTGGGGGGAAGTTATTTTTACAAGTTCTTTACATAACTTTAGTTTTGTTTCCTCTCTGCTTTTTTGTTTGTTTGCCTCTCTCCTAAGATTAAGAAACTTCCTTGATTATTTTCCTGAGAAATGTAAGGTGAAGATGCTCTACGTTTTGTCCTCCCCACTTTATAAAGGAAAAAAAAAATATTAGTAATAAATGTAACAAGAATTTAACCCTAAAAACACAAATCATTCTGACTTGAATAGAATTTATCCTCTCAAATTCAATTTACATCTTCTGGACACTGGAACAGGCTGCCCAGGGATGTTTTGAATGCCCCATCTCTGGCAGTGTTCAAGGCCAGGTTGGATGGGGCCTTAAACAACCTGGTCTAGTAGGAGGTGTCCCTGCCCATGGCAGGGAGGTTGGAACTGGATAATCTTTAAGGTCCCTTCCCACCCAAACCAGTCTGCGACTCTATGATTCTAAGTCATGATTAAAATGCAGGTAAGCGTCAAGAGGGATACACAGCTCCACAAAGTTCTCTGAAGCAGCTGTACTTTGGGAAAAGCCATCTCTATAGAAAGTCAGATCTGAAAGCTGCTTAATTTACTTGAAGCACTGCCTATGCCTGCAACTAGAAGCTGTTGATAGCTTACAGTCTGACAAGGATTAAGTATTTTGGGTACTTGATTCTGTGATACAACTGAAAACTCTGCAAAGAGCACATTAGCAGTCTGTTGAACTCAATGGAAAAGGATTGTCTTCATGACAAACTTTAAAGAAGCCATTACAGAAAGAGCAAAATATTACAAGCTAATCACATTAGGGACATCTCTCATAATATCAAGACAGATGAAGAGACTTGATTAGTGAGCTGTGAAGGTTAGTTATTTACAGTAAACTAGTACAAGTATACTAATATTCCGATTAACTGATTTCAGCAGTAGTTTGCATAGTTCACAGAAGTTCTTATGAGCAATTTCCAGCTTCTTGCTTAGAGCACCATGACAGAACCTGAGCACCCTAACCCTTTCTTGCTCGTCTTCATTCTCTCATTCTTTTCTCTCACCTAAGCTAAACTTTTATTTAATTCCTTTCCCATCTGTTTAATTCCACTTTTATTCCAGATTTTCTATCATCAAAATTTACTTTCCCCCCACCCTTTAGTATGAGTATGGCACAAGGGTGGGTTGGCTTCCCTTCCCCCTTCCCCAATAAATAAAGAAGTAAAAGTCACTGATTACCACTATCTAACAAGAAACTGAGAACCTCCCTAATTAGTATTATTTCAAAAGCAAAGTACATACCAAATATTTAGCCAAAGGATGAAATTTCCTGTTGGAAGCTGAACAGACTCTACCTTGATAGCTACCTCCCCAACCCTTCACACAGGCAGCACACAATGAAACAGTGTGGCTCAAGCACAGCAGGCAAGAGTGGCACAAGCAGTTTTACAAAGCAGTCTGTTTTTCTTTACCACTTCCAATGCCATCCGCTCTATTGTTTTTGTAGTGACAGCCCATTCAGAGGAGCTGGCAAAAGAGATGGTTTCTTAAAAATAAAACTTTTCACTCAAAAGCCAGTTTTTCCTATCAATTCGTCTTTTTTTGAGGCTTCTGAGTATCTGGGAGTCTCAAATTCAGGAGATGCTAGATATATATGAGGTTGCAACTGGAATATTACAACGTCACTTTCAAATGTGAACAAAACCAGACTCCTGTTAAAGAAAACACCAAACTGTTTCCTTGGAAACTTTT
The DNA here is from genome assembly GCA_026283785.1 of Coracopsis vasa. NCBI lineage: Eukaryota > Metazoa > Chordata > Aves > Psittaciformes > Psittacidae > Coracopsis > Coracopsis vasa. The sequence continues at coordinate 22,820 of JANHGB010068117.1, forward strand.
GTTTCAGTGGTTGATAAAGTGACTTTCAGTACACAGTAGGTACAAATTCCAGGTCAATATTTCTTAATCACCTTTAAGCAAATAAAACACTAAGTGCTCTAACTCAGTTATAGAGAGCTGCAGCTAGAACAGCTTAATGAACTGTATTATAGCAGCTTAAGAAACTAAATATTGTATTTAGCAAGAAATTCCATCCCGCCTTCACTCCCCATTTCTCTTTCAAAGATAACCAGTTCACTTAGGGTTATGCCTAATGAACACCACAACCTGAAGTAGTAGTCTTTTCAGGTTGCTTCATAAACTGCTGATTCCCTTTCAGATGCATAATCTGGCTCTAGACAACTTCATTAGCACTGAAGTAAGCCAGCATTTTAGGGATGTGGGTTTTTTTTCCTTAAAACAATATAGCAATGAAAAAATCTTTGAAGAACACTAATATACATGTAAGGTCCTTTGGGTAAAACCATAGTGACTAAATTGCATGCATGAACTATTAGTAATGAATTAAAATGCCCTGAACCCAAGTGTTCAGAATCCATAAACCTGGGTTAACACAAGAGTCAACAGCACGCAGCTGTTATTTTTCAGCTTAACTCATTAAACAATGTATTAAATATATTAAATAAATGATCAAAGTTGTTTCAGATTTAGACAAATGTCACCAAAGGGAACAAGCACTGGTGGTCAAGAGCAACACCTAGAGATGAATGGCAAAGAAAACCCCATTTAGCTATCTCCTTGCCTGGAAAAGGTAGGGTAAGAAGAGCAACTAATGGCAGAGATGATCCAAGACTTAACATATTTGTCTTTCAACCCTACTCCAACTGCTACTAGCTGGTACCCAGTAAGCATACAAATTAAAGAGTGAATAAAAATTGAGTTCTCACAGCTGAGTTGACAATGATCTTGTCTGTATATATAGTAGTGTTAAAAATTGATTTATATGGACAGTAAATCTATTCTAAAAGTACATCACTAGTCAACATCAGTAACAATAGAAAGCGAATCAATGACTATATCATTTCGGTCACTTCATGGAAAGATCAGCATAAGCAGTCCAGAAATATTCTTTTCAAGTTCATCTTAACTTCAGAATTGGTGAAATTTCATTTTGTATTCTTTTCTCCTCTCTGTAGTGCATGCAAGTACCAAATGCATGAAAAACCTGAACATAAAAAGTGGAAGTATTAATTTATTTCTAGATTGGCACAAAGAAGAGAATCTCATTTAGTTTAGTCATTGACATAGTTGATATTCACACTGGGAACTTTTATCTACAAAAAGAAACATTATTGTTACAATTTTAAGTCATATCTCTATGAAAGATACCCATCAACTATACATAATTACGGGGAAAAGCTTGCCACAAGGGGGCATAGTTGAATTGCATTTCCTTAGCATATGAAGTGGAGCCATTTACTTCTGTTTTCACATAACTATGCAATTGTATCCCTGAGAAAGCACTGGACAGCAAGAATGCTTCCCCTCATTCTCATTCATAGAGTGTCTTCCTTCACTGCACTCAGATTTGAAGTATTGTTTAACCAATTATCATAATGTTTATCAAAGATTTTAAGATACTTCAGACATTACACGACAAGTGCAGCGTTAAGAGAGGTGGAACAAAATATTCCATTTTAGAAAGAAGAAACAAAAGCAGCATTACTGTTTTTTTACGCAAGAGGAAATTTGACTTAGCAGGTGGTACCCCCCAAAGTTTAACAACTAGCAGAAACAAGATGGAAAAATACACAGTGAGATACATGTTACTCTCTGCAGAGGAAAAATAATATATAGCAAGCCATATTGTGATCTTGAATAATAAAGTGGCATTTACTGCACTGTAAATAAATATCCCCTTTGCCTGGCTGTAACATGCATAGTGAAAATTATTTTCATACCTCCTAATGTCACATTGCCATGAAGAAACCTCCCCTGATAAATAAGCCGCAAGATATTTGGACTGCTGACTTGTTCTTCTTCCCAATCTGAAAAGGAGACAGAGAATTTTCACAGTTACATTGTAATAAAAACACCTTTTGTTTTTTCTCTCACCTTTACCCAGGAAGAAAACTAAGAACAGACCTCTTGCAGGAAACACTGAAGAGAGAGCGCAGGCTGAAGATACAGAAAGATAATTCAAGGCTAGCACTCCTGAAATCTATTATTCGACATTGGGCATTGAAACACATAATTTTATGCCTACAAGTATAAATATTACTAACTCTACAGATTGCATGAGATACTTAGCACTTACACAAGTCCTACACTAAATATTTCATAAATGCGAGTTGCTTCCTGAGGTTTAATATCCACTTGGATAAAATTGCCTTTAATTTCTTCCCATTCAAAAGCCATCCCCCTCCTCACTAGCCAACTAACTGGAGCTACTCTGCAGCCACACAGATTGAAAGCACATGTGATGGGTCATTTGAAATGGGATTCTGAGACGACAGCCCTGAATTGGCTCAGCAGGCTGCTCAGCAGTGTTCCACGATGGCCAGTTCCAACCAGTCAAATGTCCAGAGGGGGCAGTGACCTGAGCATCCCCCAGCAGTCACTGCAGAGAGCCTGAACAGAGGCTTCTCTCAGAGCTGATGCCGACTGACACACTGTGAGGAACTTCTCAAAGGACAATCTGTGGATGTTTTTCTGTGGCAAACAGGGACTCGGGAAAGCAAGCATGCATTTTCCTGTAATGCATTTCCTATAATGCTTAAGCCACCATAAATAATTTACAAGTTTAAATGATCTTTTCCTAATCTGTCAACGTTCCCTGTCACAATGTGAACAACAAATAAATATGCACTTTGCTTTCAGAACAAATATCATAAAACCTTGAAACGTTGAATTTAAATAGGTTCTCTGGGAATACAGTGTCCTCTGTTTCTTAGCTGACCAGATCTCTGGCAACAGCTGTTCACGAATGTTCTCTCTCTCTGCTTTTGTAGTGTTTATATGCCAAAATGAATATTCAGCATGGGATCACAACAAGCAACAGAAACCAACCTGTTCACTGGGAACATACAATTAACACACAGGCAGCAGCAACTGGCACCACAAAAGGAGAAGAACTGAAAAGGGGAGAAGGGGAAGCATTTAAAACAAAAACCACGGCTGCAGAGAGTATATGGAGAGGCACCTGGTGTGAAAAAGCAAGCAGGCAGAGACAGGCAGCAGGAGCCATTGTGGCCCCAGAACATGGTGGCAGCAGGGCTGGTATCAACAGCAGTGGCTGCAGCATCCCCGAGTGCTGCCATGTGCCTGGTTTATAAGATTAGATCAAATTAGGCAACCAAAGCTATTTGAATTTCAAGTATTTCCACTCAGGGTCTGATTCAACTGTCTTGCGATTCAAGCGCATGCCCTTTTTGCTATGCTGTCAAGTGGGCTATGTTAAGGAGTTGAATTATCACACTACTGGGGTGAATGACTTATAGAAAAATCATTTATTTATTTTTACTTTTTTAGTCTGAACTATGCCACACCATGGCTGTAAAGATAAGTTCAGCCAGCTTATAATGCCATAATGACAAAAAATAGCAACCAACAGGAGACAGACTACATTTTGGCACAGGTATTTGCTTACTGTTTCACTGCCAATTTACCCATCCTTTTAATTTTTGCTCCTTGGCTGCAGTTTGAAACACTTCTTCCTGACATGATTTCAGGTTTCCGTTTCCACTGATGACTAAATGAACCACGGAAAAGATATTTACCTAGGACTTTTTTAAGTTCAACAGATAATTGCTGTGCAATAAAAATGTTAATATTATTCAGAAGAAAATGGGGAGGGCAGGAAGAGAACAGATAATCTACTTAGATGATACACATTAATATAAATCTGCTTTTTCCCACTACAAGTCAAGAGATTTTTAATTAACAACTGTCTTACCAAAAGAGAAGTTTGCCTTAATCCTGCCAGCATGTAACTGAGAATATTTCATAATCTTTTTCCCCCCACAAGATCATGGGAAGTCAAATGGTGCTAAGAACTATCACATCATCTCTATTTCAAGGAAAATTTGGTCCTTACCAAGATTTCTCAGGCCTGTGCAAAGAGCACTCTCAGCCTGAAAACAGCTACTGAGCTGATGTTTGTGAAAACCTAGTTACTATTTTGAAGTAGATTTTTTCCTCAGTATTTCAAATTGACATTATTCCTCTTTACACAGGCTATTAAATATTCACCAAGATGTAGAGAACTCCCCTAGGGCAGCAGCTATTTGAACTGAGGCTTCCATGTCCGGTTCTACTTTTCTTTTTCTTAAAAAGAGACTTTAAAATCTGGGTTTCATCTTTACTCAGAATCTGCAACCTTCAAGCTCTTCACAAGACTAGGGACATGAGACCCCACGTTCAGGAATAAACTTGAGTAAGAATAACAGTTCTGCCCTTACTAATTCAGATAAAAGCACACAAAGAGCACTTGATCATGACAACTATGCTGTACGCACATATTAAAATATATTCAGTAGCTACACAGATGCTACATCTGTGTTCATTTCAAAGATGTGCATTTCAAGGCCAGGTAGGATGGGTCTTTGAGCAACCTGGTCTAGTGGAAGGTGTCCCTGCCCATGCCAGGGGGTTGGAACTAGATAAGCCTTAAGGTCCCTTCCAACCCAAAACATCCTATGATTTTATGATACATCAACCGGATTTCTTAGTGTAGAAGTGTTTTACATGTATATCTAATACTTCAGAGCACTAAAAACCTTTCCCTTCATTCCATATTTTATTAAATACATAATGCTATCAAAACAAACAACAAACAAGTCCACTGAAACCCTGTTCTTCCTGACGTCAAAGACCAATTTAAGGCCTAAAACATGGATAATCAGCACTAACTTTTTGGCATGAATTACCATTCACCATGCATCTTTGACAAAGGCACCACAGAAACAGATATTGCAATGTTTTAGTTTGTGTAAACAGTAGTCTTTTCTAACATAAAACAGTAACCCAGATGAAGTCCTGTACCAAAAGAAGCATTTTCTTTCATCATAAGTAATGCTATGACTGTGTTTTGGTTATTTTCCCATGAAATCATAGTCGGGGAGAACAGAAGCACTCTGTTTTTAGTGGAACTATTCACATATGTGAATACACATCTTAAGTTTTCAATTCCATTTTCTGAAGCCAGTATTCAGAAGTGGGAAGTGGGAAACAGTCCAGACATCTAAAAATCTGCCCAACCGAAGAATCAGGGAAAAAGAAGAACAACTGTATTTCTACAGAAATCTACGCTTGGATACACAATAAACATACTTAATTTGAACGTTGCGAACAGAGATCAGTTTACTGGCACTTTAATCTGACAATACAGGGAAGCTTCTAGCTCACGAGTTAAAAAGCCAAAGCCACAGAGCTACTCACCCATCGGCCAGTTGTCATACACATGTTTTGCAATATCTGCAGCAGAGTCATTTGGTGAAAATAGGAACTCTTTTGTTTTCCCACTTACCAAAATGAGGCGCAAATTTATCTGTAAAAAGAATAAATAAAAATGCACTATTAGGGAAGTATGCAGGGAAGACAAAGTAGTATTTCTTTTTTTAAGTTACAAAAAGGTGCCACTGGTTTTAGAAGAAGATTGATCCAAAGTGATTTGAGAAAACAGTTTAAGATGGTGTTGAAAATAGGGTCAAAAGAGGTCAATAAAATGTTGTTGCTTACACATAATCTAGAAAGATTAAATTCTAACAGATGGCATTTTTAATGATAAATGCCAGAAGATCCCGATAGGTAGTGACTGAATCAGCTGTGCCATTAAAACAAGCTTTCAGCAGAGTGTAAAAGAATTCCAGCCAAGACACAGTGACAATATATTTTCTTGAAGGGGGAAAATACAAACCTGAAAAAATAACCCAAACAGAGAGCACTGAAGATATCAAAACCTGCACCCGCGTAGGCTGTGAGCCCCAGTAAAAGCCCTAGCACCCCTCCTCTAGCATACTTCTCAGCCCTGATCTCACTCACTGCATTGCCTACAAAACACCACGGAGTCAGATAGCATCCTTCCTTGCTCCTAGCTGCCACAGAACTTGAATCCCTCTGCCAGTCTTCTGAACCCAAAACTTTGTTCCACCACTGCCTTTCACTCCAAGCAAATTAGTTGACATCCACATGCAACACAGTAATAACACCGTATCACAGTTTTTCTATCATTGATTTCCTTTATCTGTCAGCATCTTCAGCTATAATTTTCCTCTTTTATTTGCAAGTTACTGAGTATAATGCCTTTTCCATATAGCATTAAAATGACCTGTACAAAGAGCTCACTATGACAATAGTGACTCACAATGCAAGAGATTAAACTCTGGCTCCCCAGGCAACTGCTAGCAAGGTCACAAAATGTGTTTGGGTAACTAGGACTTACCAGTGCCCATGGCAAGTAGAAGTCTAGCTGCTTCTGTAGCTTGGCCTACAAGCCTAAATGGCATTAACTATTAGCAAGACTTCAGTATCCTAACTGCTTGGATACTTTCTTCCAAATCACACTCTCAAACTGTGGCTCTCATTTGAAGCTGCAACAAAACTCTCCTTGTTGGAATTCAGTAAACTGTTTTTTTTCTAGATCAAATACAAAAAGAAAGATTTACAGTGATGCCCAAATTTTCAAGACCTCTTCAAGAATCTCAGCAAATCACGTCCACTGAAAACGACAGCCCTGCCTCAGTTACCTGCCACCGCTTAGTCCAAAAGCTCTCCAGAAAGACTGTTTATTCTCTCTTGAATGCTTTAGCTTGGATTCATCCTACCCATCTTTAAGCACCTAATGAAGGTAGGTATCCAAATTACAGTCTATTATCCTGCACACTTTAAGGTCAGTGAATAGAATGACCCCTCCAAAAAGCAATTCAGTCTCTATTTCAAAGTGTAGCAAGGATTCAGACAGTTAACGTAAAAGGGCCGGGTTCCACACCCTGTTCCCCACTAACGCCCTTCAAAAGCCAAGAGGTAGCTGTCTCTGAGAAAGCACCACAGCTATTGTAATAGCACAGAATCACAGAATCAACTAGGCTGGAAAATACCTTTAAGATCATCAAGTCCAAATCACTGCATACCAAGAAATCATAAAACAACTTAAAGGGGAGAAGCTGCAGCAATGCTGTTTAGTCAATTATTCATAAAATTTACAACACACCTGGCTACAAGCATTAAAGTTCTGTTTTCCCTCATATTTCCAGAATCATTAAAGAATTATTTTCAAATCTCAACAAGATTTAGTAGAAAAAGCAAACCAAGTTTCACTATTCCTGTTTACTCCAAAAACCTGGCTACTGTAATTGAATTATAACTTCAAAATGTTATGCCTAAGTTCAGCAATGGCCAGACCATGTCTCCTTATTGTTCTGTTATACTGTCTTTCAGTTTAAGTAGTTCCTCCCCTTTTAGTTTTCTCCACTTGTATATGTATGGACAGCACTTACATTTGTGGTTTTTCTAGCTGGACTGCCCCACACAAGCTCCTCAAACTTTCTCTAGTGTGATACCCATTTCCCCACTCATCCCAAGAGCCTGTCTCTGCATATTTCAACTTCTTCTCTTTTCTCCTCAAAACAGATTACTATTTCTGACACGGTTTAGTGGTGGACTTGGCAGTCCCAGGGTAACAGTTGGGCTTGATGATCTTAAAGGTCTTTTCCAACCTAGTTGACTGTGTGATTCTATGTCTCACCAGATGGTTGTATAACACCACCAGTAATTTCCTCTGTCTACTGGAAATACCTTCTGTGCCTATGTTCCAAGAGCACATATACCTTCATAAATGCACCAAGCTTTTTGCTCAGTTACTTCATACCCTCCTCTACTTTGATACTTTCAATAATTCAGCCTGCATTCTTATAACCGACATTTTCGCTGTAATGCCCTGAAGCACAAGGCTCCGAGTTTCATACCACTCCTATTATTCCATCCCTCCCAGGGAAAAGAGGGGAGGTGGAAAGAAGTATTCTGTACCACAAAGATGTCTCAGATCACCCCATGTCTGGGCCCATGTCCTATGAAATCCCTCAGAATTTCAGCGTAACACTTCTTTCTCTTTATGTTAAGAGTACTTTTTCATCTTCATGTCATCAAATTCTAGCAGCAAGATTCCTTTACATATACCTTTGTCATTAGATGAATCAGGAAATGCAAAACTGACCTGAGAACTGATCCATAATGATTCCACTAAGAAGCTCCGAGCTTGTTTCCCTCCCCTCAGCTAGGTCCTTTATCTTAGGCCCTTCCAAACAATTTCTCTACTAAATCCTAATTTCTCCTATTTAACCAGCAGTTTGCCATACAGCACCACATCACTTACTGTGATCATATTCAGATGAAACTATAAAAATGTCTATGTAGAAAATAAGTTTTTTTCATCAAAAGTCAGCTTGCCAAGCTCTGCCTTTCAGAGGCTGCCCTGCATTCCACTTTCTCTATACCTCATTATCTTTAATTATCCTTTAAGCATTAATGCATCTCATTACAAAATCAGCACACTGCCAAAAATTCAATAGGTTCAGACTGCACCACAAACTGTTATTGTATTTGGGAATGGGCTGCCTGTTTAAGTAACAAACAAACCAAACAAACCCAAATATTCAGCAGCAGTGTCTGCTGTAGGCAGTAGTGGTGAGGAGCTTCATCACCAGCAGCCCTGCTGCCTCTCACTCCAATCTCCCTGCATCACTTCCTCTACTCTAACTGGCCCCCTCACCTTCCTCCCTCTGGCCAAGTAGTCCCTCCAACTCTGATTTTATGCAGGCTACCTAAGGATTTCTTATCCTTCATATGTGTGTAGCTTATCCGTGGTTGGGATTATCTCTTTTGAAGATCATAACACTTTCTTAGGCAGCAGACAGAACACCAAACCATCAGCTCCCCAGAACTGTCTGATCTGGATCCTGCAAGGAGATTATTAAAAAAAAAAAGAATCCCAGAAGATTAGTCCTGCTCAGCACTTAAAATACGATTATGGCACAGCATTAATATAGAACTGAAGTCATTCTTCAGATACCATAATATTAAGGAGACACATTTCTTTTTATCCTCACTACTGAGTTTTGAGATTACCAGTGAATACAGAAAGAAGAATATCACAGAGAAATAATCAAAACTAACTCAGCTTCCTGTAAAATTTGATTAAGTTATACTTCTGCAGTTACTGTACAGTATAAGCAACAGGAAAAAAAAAAGTCAAAAGTGTCAGTTCCTTCTTCCCCCTCTCCAACTCCCCAAGACAGATAACTTCATAGTTCTATGGTTTTTTGTTGCTGAGGAGCATTTCTTATAGTCCTACTATGATATATAAAATGCACATCAAGATAAACTAATAATTTTAAGGGTATATGACAAAGTATGTGTAAAATGCAGGAGGAATATTTTCATTTTAAAAATAATAAACTGAATCACCAAATACAAGCAGAAGCTCAAAATAAATCCTTAAATCAGTCAAGCAGATGTTGCTTCAAGTGCAAGGAAACAGCTGCTCTAATGAAAGGTTAAAGTATTTTCTTATTTATAGTACAGCATGCCACTAACATTTCGTTTGCATGTTTGTCTATATATATGCACATATATATACGTATGCGTATACATATATAAAAGATATATATCTCTTTATATTTCTTACTTTTGGCTTGAATGAATCTTAGTCTTGAGTTGCACATTGCACTACCTCAAAGGGTTTGAAGCAAAGAATCTTAAAACTTGTCTTTAAATTTAGGGTCTAATCTCATTCCCTCAAGAGCACTGGGAAATTTAATGGCTTGCAACTGCTGTACGACTTATTCTGCAAGCCTGAGAACACCACTTCAAACAGACTACAGGCGATCTGAAACAAACCTTTCTGGCAAAATGCCTCTGATGAGAGAACATACCTAAAAGAAAAGGGGAGGGGGGAGAAGAGTATATGGGCATACACATTTACTCAAAGAAAAGTGCAGGAAAAAAAACCCAAAAACTTGTTTAGATAGGGAAGTTTTGACACAAAAGCAGCAAATCTTAATTTTTCAAGTTATGAAAGGATTCCTAGTAGCCTTAGCTATCCTGTATCCTATCTCTTATGTCAAAAGTTAGCAAGGCAGTCATATCTGTTTCCCTTGTATGCCTAAAGCCCCTCCATTCATGCTTGTCAGAAAAGCCTTGGTGCTGTGACACTATTGCGATTCCCATGGCCCTGACAAGTTTGTTCTTCCACAGGGGCCATAACAATGACCATCCTGATGTTTTTTTCCAGACTACCACAGGGAATTCCAGCCTTTTGCTACAGCAAACTGATAAGTAATAAATATATCCTCACGTTTATGCATTATCACAGCAACTGCAAGGTTACTGATGAAAGCAGTGAAGAACAGCCCCAGCATCAGCAGCAGGACTGAACACAATGTGTGGACCACATCCCCTGTGCAGTTACATAATAGCACGCTCTGTTTGTGCTCTCAAGCATGCAAACCTCACCCTTGCCTCCCCCAACCAACACCAATCATTACAGCTCCACTAACAACCCCGTCAGTGCACTGCATACACAATAAAGAATGTCAGTGTAATTAAACACTGTAAACCAAAAATCCTACATAAATTAAAAATATATATCTATGCAAAGATTGCTGTAACAACTGTTACCACAACTTTTGGAACAGAAATCTGGATGAAGTATATGCAGATGTAGAATAAGGTGTGTTTTGCTATAGGTATCCGCAACAGAGTTTGTTCATTCTTTGAGGTGTAACTACAAACTGTCTCAGTGCCACAGTGCTTCTAATTTCACAGCTGAAGTTAAAGAAGTGAGAAGTCACTTAAAAATGCAAGAAAGGAGACATTTACAACCTACATGATGTTTCTTGATGTTTAAGTGACTTCCCATCTAAACAAGTTACTTTGTCATCAATTTTATATTCCAGTAGCAGCTTCCATCTTACAATTAAAATATAGAGGATGAAAGTGTCATATCACCACATGTTATTCTACCCCAAGTTTAAACTAACTGTTTTTCTTCAGCTGTTTAAGATTAAAACACGTATACAAGCCTATTTCCACCCCCACCCCTTTTCTTAACAGATGTGAAATTGAATTAAAAACTAACAACGGACCAGAAGGGAAAGTGATAAGAGCATTCAGAAACACAGACTAAAGTTTCACTTCTCAAGATGCAGTACATTTAGTTAAAGTTCTTAACTGTGAGAATTAAGTTTCTTCTCCAAAGATGCATCAAAGCTTTCTAACTATTCCAGGCCAAAGAGAACCTCACAGCACCACGCAGTACATTTTACCAATTCAATTTCATCAAATTCGCATAGGTGGTTGAACCAAGTCTGAATAACGTAAGTGAAACATTACACAGGCAATACAGCAGTGACCTGCAGGTTCTAGAGTCCAGTTCACTCCTAAAGCAGATACATAATCCCATGTAACCCATTCTGGAAATGTATCCACCAGAATATAAGAAGAACTTGGGTTCTGACACCCCCTGGAAGACTGTCCCATTGGGTGCAGCTTTCTTCTAATTCCCAGCATAAGCTCATTACTGGACAGGTTACCTTCCCTGATGCCAGACCTACTTCAGGCTCCAGCTGTAATAGGCTTTTTCCCCCCTTGAGGTTTTGATGGTTTTCTTCTAGATCTGCAGACAAGGTCACACTTTGCTAAAATACACAAGCAAAGGTTTTCCTCATTAACAGGCTGCCCCTTGGTGTAATCACTCTCTTCAAAGCTCTGAAGCACATCAACAGAGGTTAAGGAAACTGGACTTGTATAGCCTAGAAGCCTGGTGGGCATCTATTAGCAGCCTTCCTTTGCCTGAAATAGCAAGATAATGACCTCTTTACTGAGATTCAAGACAGAAGAACAAGAGATACAAGTCATAAATAGAAACAAGATACTTTGAACTGTGGTAAGGAAGCAAATTTTCACCCCCAATGACATCAAAGCAGTGGAAGAGGTCACCCAGAGATGCTTTGGAAGCTCAGTCCTTGGGTGTTTTTGAGACCCAACTGGAAGCTTGAATTCATAGAATGGTTGGGTTGAAAGGAACTTTAAAGATCATCTAGTTCCAATGCCCTGCCATGGGCAGGTACACTTCACACTAGACCAGGTTGCTCCAAGCCCCATCCAACCTGGCCTTGACCACTGCCAGGGATTGGGCAGCCACAACTTGTCTGGGCAACCTGTGCCAGTGTCTCACCACCCTGATAGTGAAGAACTTATATATTTATCTTACAGCTAATCTAAATCTACCCTCTGCCAGCTTAAAGCCATTCCCCTTTGTCCTGTCAGTCCATGCCCTTGTAAAAAGTCCCTCTCCAGATTTCTTGTAGGTCCCCTTTAGGTATCGGAAAGCTGTTTTAAGATCTCCCCTGAGCCTTCTCTTCTCCAGGCTGAACAAGCCTAACTCACTTCAGACGGTCTTCATGAGAGAGGTGCTCCAGCCCTCAGAGCATCTCCATGGCCCTAGTTCAGTGGTGACCCTGCTTCCAGCAGATCACTGGACTAGAAAATTTCTCAAGGTCCTCTCCAAAGTGAATGATCCTACAATTCACTTTAATCTGCATCGGCTTTAGATTTGATTCATTCTTCTTAAGTATACATGAGTAGAATTACAATCATATTTCAAGCATTTATAAAATTATACTAGAGCCTCCTTAAATTGACTGCAAATGCCTCTCCATTTTCCATACAAATAACACAACTGTATCACACTCGTAATGCAGTAATCTTGCAATGCTCTTCTTTAGTCCAGTGATTTCTATGACTTAAGTCTTCAAGCTTGCATTACAAAATACTGCTTTTAACCATGTTGTACAGGATATTTTCATAATAATGTCATAAATGTTGCTCCTATTAATTCAGTCTTTGAGATAATCCAACCTTTTCCATACAACACCATGATCTTCTGTACTATTTGTGCTCCAAAATTTCATCGTCAGATTTCATCAACATACTGATTTCCTTGTGTCACATCAGAAACATCAGACAGTCCCAAAATTAATCTTAAACAAATTACAGTAAACATGACTGCCATCCTGACACTTCCACATTAAATGCTGTATCTCACCATCCTCCCCACCCAAGTCACACACCATCAAACCCTGCCTTCCAAAACCAATGCTGTCCTACTCAACACCAACTACTTACTGAAGTCCAGACCGATTATGCCTCTTCTGCATTTCCTCATTTGAAAAACACTTTCCTTCCAAAGAAAATTGGGCAGCAAATCTACCATAATTCAACTTGTGAATTTTATTCCATTATTCTTCTGCTCCTTCTCAATATCCTTCTTGAGGTGGTTATTGATTTGTCAAATACAAAGTCTCTCTCTACAACCTCTAACTCATCTATCATGAGTTTTATACCTTTAATGTCTTCGACCTGAAGAAACATCAAGATGCAAATTCTTCAGATAAGCTCCTTACACTAACCCAGTACACTTAGTTTAATCAGCATCTGCCCCCTTGAAATCCAAAGCCTTTAGGTACATGCCTATTTTGTTTGGTTTTCCATTTAACTGTATCAGCTTGTGATTATTGGATTCAATGTCATTTTCTCAAGCAGCCTTCTGAAGATTTCCAGAGCTTTCTGTGATTTTGAGACATATCCAGAGTAATAATAATAGCACCTTCTTGGCCAAGAAACTAGCTGGTACAGGGACTGAGATGCAGTTCAGAAACGAAGTGAGCAAGAAGTATGAATCTGTAGCCCAACCATGCAAGCATTCTCATGAGAGAGAAGAGATCCTTGATTCTGCACTCGTGTTCAAGAGTCACCTAGTAAAATAAAACAAACCTTAGTTCTTAGGAATCACACTTCTAGACATGTGCTGTCACTAGATACTTTATGGCAAATATAGGTAACGTAACTGCACTCCCTCAAGTGAACACCTAAAATTTACATTTGGCTATACTCAAACCCACTGAATTTAGCTTTAGGTGCATAAAAAGGCTTTGCTCTATCCTTACAACCCCTTGCACCTATAATAAATTTAGTTCCTATCAGGAAAAAAAAAATGGACATTGAACATGAAGTTACATAAATTGTCAGCATGACTGAACAAAGCTCTGGCTTCATTACCAGCTGGCTAAAAGACTCATGTCATTCATTCAAAGCCACACCACTTGTGGAAGTAGGGCAATCCCACATGACACCCTGCGTCCTGGTTTTGGCTGGGATAGAGTTGATTTTCTTCTTAGTAGCTGGTGCAGTGCTGTGTTTTGGCTTCAGTCTGAGAACAATGCTGATAACACACTGATGTTTTTAGTTGTTGCTAAACACCTGACTCAAACTAACCAAAGGGGTATTTCATACCACAGCACATCTGCTTTCTCAAACAGGAATGGCTAAGGATGATTTGCACTGCTAAAAAATAAGTTACCAAATTTCAGAGAAGTTTGAAGTGACAGGAGAGAGAAAACCAATAGGAAGTGTTACCAAATTTTATTTAGAGGAAGAAAAAGCAAAGTCCTATAAGTACTTAACTCGATAGCTATGCTAGACCTAGCTGTCTCTGTGGAAACCATGACATTCTTTAGCTTAAAATAATATTGCTTGGTCACACTTCATCCATACCTTCATGCCAGTTCAAATAACACAGGAATAATGGCAACATATTCTTCAATATCCTCTTACGAGTTCCAGGGTTATCTTTTAAGAAGAAATATCTATGACCCACTGTTCTTAAAAATAAATTAATACAGACACTATCATAAAGTACAAGTAGATCACGATGGATTTCAGTGGAGTTTACATACTATTTCCTTTACTATCCTGGGGCAAGGCTGCAAGGGGAGAGGTGTAAGGTGAACACAACACATCAAAGCATCAGTTGGAGCCAGTGAAGAATCTTCACTGAAAAATCAATTTTAATATAAAAGTAAAGAAACCTTTTCCTGAAACACACAGATCCCACCCGTAACAGATTTTTCTATAATTTGATGAAATAAGAGACACAAATACCCACCCAGGGATCATTTCTCTCCCAGCAGGACAAGGTAATGGAGGCACTCCATCATCTGAAATAATGAGAGCACTCAAGTATCTGGTCTTCCCAGCTCAAATGGCATTTTGTCTACTGTATCCCAGATGCTTGCTTTAATCACAAGGTACAGAATTAACCTGTCTACTACTAGCCCCCAAGTGAATCCAGTCAGAAAGGAAAATCCAGAGAAAGACCTACTCACCCTGCACATGCAAAATACATTTCTCTTACATTATGATAGAATTGACTAAGTCCATCATAACTGCGATGCGCAAACTACAACATACAGTAGACCATGTTTGGAACTGAGCTTTAAATAGGTAGCAAAACTGGCAGAAAGAGTTAACCACATGGCATTCAAGCTTCTTACTTTTGAAGTTGATCCTTTCAACACAGTGTTGGAGTAAGTGCATTTTTTACTTTGAAATAAAGTGACTAAAATACAAAACAAAGAAACTGATACACTCCAGTTAAGACAAAATTTTGGTAGAGCTCATTTAGCCATCAGTATACCATGCTGAACCAGTCATTTCAAAGCACAAGAGTGGAAATAATAATAAAACTGCATCAAATACCAATGCCGACAGGAAAGGCTCATGCTTGTGGACTGAACAGGTTAGCTCTGGTGAGTACAGTCACAGCAAGGTGGTAGTTAAAGCTTAGAAATCCACTACACAAACATGAATAATGATAATGCTATGCACTTATTTGAATTCAGATTTAATTCTGATATAACTCAGCATTTATTCTAGTGTATTCTATAGAGAGAATATTTACATAATATTTTACAATTTTATTTAGGACAACTCTATAGAATCTTTAAAAAGGGAGCTGCAACACCTGCAGGTTTGTGAATGCTCATTTTGTGAACTGCCTAACATCTCAGATTTGAAAATGAACACTACTGCTTCTAATAGAGAAAATACAATTCCAAGGAACTGATTTCACACATAGCTGCTTTTTCCAAGTCCAAGGAGCAGACGCTCTCCACCCCTTCTTAGTCCCCAATCAATAATTTTTTCCTATCTTTAACCAATTTTGTGGGACTCAATTTGATTTAACCCACATTCCTATAAGTTTTAGATGCAGCTGTTTCATGGTTACAAAGAATAAACTAATGATAGGCATGGAGGAGTATATTGAATACTCTATTTGTGCGCTATGAGAAAACAGAGGCAGAAACCTGCGTTTCCTGCTGCATTAACAGACATTTCAAAACCTGCATACACTATACCTAAGACTGGGAGGTATTACAGTTTTATAACCACAGCAGGTCAGTGAGACCACAGACAAAGCTGAAAGTGATCCTTCAGTTATAGCCTGGATGAAAACAAACATCAGCTTCAACTTGACCAGAAATAACATTCAGAGAGGAAAAAAAAAAAAAAAACCAAAACAAAACAAAATGAAGACAAAGAAAACATTAAAAATACAGGAAAAATTTGACATTTCAAGGGAGCTGCTATTAATTTGGGGCAAGTAGCATGTGGTCATGGATATCATCTACCTCCACATGCAAGTTTTCCAGAGAAACAAGTCAGGGTTTTGGGGAGGTTCAGTTTGGGGGTTTGGTTGGTTTGTTTGTTGGTTTGGTTGGTTGGGTTTTTTTTTTTTCGTTTGGGTTTTTTAATTATTATTCTTCCATTTTGAAATCATAGAATGGTTAGAGTTGGAAAGGACCTTAAGATCATCTAGTTCCAATCCCCCTGCCATGGGCGATTACATGACACTAGACCATGTCACCCAAGGCTGTGTCCAGCCTGACCTTGAGCACAGCCAGGAATGGAGCATTTACCACTTCTTTGGGCAACAATGGAAGGGGGCTTACAAGGATGCCAAGAGGGACTCTTCATCAGGGGCTGTAGTAGTAGGACAAGAGGTAATGGCTTTAAACTTAAACAGGGGAAGTTCAGGTTAGATGTAAGGAAGAAATTCTTTACTGTAAGGGTGGTAAAACACTGGAAATTGAGTTTTTAAAAGTGATTTCTAATTTAAAGTTATTTAAACACAGGAAACTTTTATCGGCCTCTCTGCATTCTTGAGTTACTCTTTACTGGAGAATTCCAATTGCTCTTCCCCCTGCTACAACTTTCTATGATGCGAGACAGAAAAGCAATTAAGGAGCACTTCAAAGCTAGTGTATATACTAGTGTATATATTAATTTTTCAGTTCCCACCAAAATGGCACAAGTAACCAATTTAGAAAATTCCTTGGCAAATCTTTAAGTAAGGAAAAAATGCATTTATCTTAAAAGTAGAAAACCCCAAAACAAACCCCAAGCCCTCACCACTTTCTTGGAAAGGAAATGTCCATCCTTTAGTTCCTTATGAGAGCATAAAGATTCACGGATGATACTTCTCCTCAGGAACAAATTAATCTCCAACACAAGGCCTATTTAAAAAATGTGCTACTACTCCTCAGTCCTCAAAAAGGGACAGTGACAAAGTACAAAAATAGCCTGACTTGGAGCAGAAAAGAAATAAAGGAAGAACAAGGAAACAACCTTCTGAATACAACTTTGTCTTCTATTCTATTTTCTCTTGCAATAACTGCTGCATTACATTGTTTCAATGCAGTTTACTTAGCAGTACAAAAAACACACTGCGACTAAGTAGAGGATTATAGCTAATATAAATACTATTTGCTATTTAAACTAGACATAGCCTGAAAAATTCTAAGTATACCTAAAGGCAAACCAAGTGGGATGTGGTGCCCTGAATGTCCCTCGTATCAGCTTTAAGCTATTAATAAGAACATAGTATGATTAAAAAAACACTTCAAGATTTTCAGGACCTACATCCCACTGGAAACTTCAGCAACAGGAGGCAAGTTTGCATCTTCTCACTCTAGAGTCATTTGGGTACTCTGCTGACAGGCCCTTCACCTTCTATGATTCTGCATCTTGGTCAGCACTAAAATACTACATTTTTCAACCCTTAACACAGGGTGTCAAAAACAAAATGGAAAAAGTCTTAAATATCTTTTAAAACATGAAAGAGGCAAATAGCTGCACCTTGACTTAGAGATGTATTTCAGTTCACTTGAGTGGAAACACCACAAAATTAATGTTTTATCATTAGCTACTGATTCCTAGCTTCCCCCCCACTTACTGTGTACCATGGCAGGCAGCCAAAATTTTGCCATTTCAAAGTACTATCTAAATCACTGAGCTGTGATAATTAAAGGCAAGAGATGGGGCATTATATATTTTTGTCTCTGATGCAAAAGATAGTTCAAATTTTAATCAAAATGGATGTTTCAATAACCACAGATCTCGTTTACTCCAGCAAAAGCAAGCGGCTTGAATATGAATGAGAACACAACCTTTTCTAATTGTTTTCCTCCTAAAATAGCCCAGAGAAAACACTGAATTATGTGATGAGATCAAGGGCTGTGATGCGGATGCCAATTTATTCAGAATGCAACTTTTCAAGAGCAAACAGCTTGACCTTGACCTGTGCCTGTACTTCCCGAAACAGAATAATGAACACTCTTTACCTTCCATTTTTCCTTTCCTCAATGAGTTGCCCTTAATGTTCAACAAAAATGTAAGACATGTTGATAGAAAGCTTACATGGTTTTGTTCTATTTAAACATTATGGCATTAATTCATCCTCAAGCTAAGCCTGCTGACGTTAACTGACTGAAGTTAATGGAGTGATATTGCAGGTAAGGTCTGATCCAGTTATTTATTGTGCTCTACAATCACTGTTGAATACTAAAAGGCACAGCTTATCCACCTGTCTGTTACTGCATGCTTGTCAAGTGCTTGTGTTCTCCCAACCAGCTGGCAGCCTAAGAGTAATTCTCATCCTATTTCCATCATGAAAAGCACTAGAACGTCCAGCCTGTTTACTAATGACTAAAACAGTTAAGGCTGCCCTTTCATTTTGGCCTCGTAACAATAGCTTCTCCAGTATTCTTAAGCGTTCTGCAGAGTCAGAAACATACAATTTACCAGTTGTTAGCTTACAGCTCAACTTCCTCAGATGATCCAGTTCCTGATCCCTGTATGTATACCACACAGTTTTCTCAAGTATTTGCCACCACAGTAGTCAAGCAGTGCCTCCAAAGCAGACTGTATCTGCCTGGCAAGGCACCTTCACCGTTTTCATCCACGAAAAAGTGTTCTCCCCAAAGAAAATTAGATTTTATTGGAGGGGTGGGAGGAAAGCTTTTCAGAGAGCACACATTTACCACATTTAATACCTTTTTCCTTTCTTCGTTTGTCTTGTATGTCCAGAGTCTACACAAAAAGCATTAACTTACATAGAAATGTTTCAGCCCACCCCTCCAGAAAAATCTATCTACATACAAATATAAAAAGCACAAATTTAATACCCAATCGATATTCAGGCACTTTCCTAAGCATAAGTATCATCTTGATCTAGGATCTCACCAAATACTTAGCAGGAGGGGAGAATAGTGATGTCTTCTTGAAGGCATTACAGTCTTTTAATCGGTAGTGATTACAGGCAACACCAGTCATGGCTCTCACTTCTTACTGCATCAACAACTACATTTTCACAAGCCATCTGCTCTGTGTCATAGTGAGTAAGTTTGCCCCAGATTCACAGAAGCCAACATGTGTTCTAGCTTGCATCTTAATTATGGTTTACAAATTACTATGTATGGATAACTACAGAGGTATGTTATTGAAAGCTCCCCAAAGTATCTATGATTCTTACCTTTAGAACAGAAAAGAATTAGTATTACTTGCCTGAACTAATTTTTTTGAATCTCTCTCTTGTATATTCTCAGAAGAATAAACAATTTAACAGGCTTCCCTCCTCATACATTGTGACTTTAATAATGGTTATGGTTCAGAGGGATCTTAAAGATCACCTAGTTCCAACCCCCCTGCCATGCGCTTCTGCTAGAATAAAATCGTTTTAGATTTAAGTCATATTTGAAACACTATACTTTCCTGTCCTCATGTTTTTAGCACACATGGTCAATACAGCTGTTACATACTACTCACCACCTCCACACATCCAAGTTCCCTAAGATGAGGAGATGACCTAGCTCTCTCTTTCCCTTTTATTTCGCATGTACTCAGATGTTAGCTTTTTAGGACAGTTGCTTGGTTTCCTTTATATACAAACTTCTAGGCTATAGATCATTTAAAGAGCAGATGTTTAAAAACTAGGAGTGTTTTATTAATAGTTCCACATATTCTAAAATGGTTTAAAAATCTTCTCTCATCCCCTCTTTAAGGCAAAAGGCATGATACTCTAGAGAGACACCATCAATGACTGACCATGTTATGAAAAATCTTACTGGTACCACTGGTTATGACTAACTGTAGTTAATGGAGAATTATTTCCCAGACAATTATGAAACTTTTGTAATTATCTCAATTGAAGCATTACTTTGATTTTACAAGAAACAGCAAACACTCTCTCCCAAAACCAAACAAGATAGGTCTTTCTTACTGGGGATTCAACATGTTCAACACACGTCCATGTCAGCAAGGATCACCAATCTTTAACAAAAAAAAAGTATTAAAAAATAAAATATCTTTTCATGACATGAAAGAAATATGCCATATCTTTGCACTTGCTATCATGACATGATAAAAGTTAAAGCAACTAGGCTTTTGGAGAGAAAAGTATAAGAATAGAATCTACCATGCTCTCCATCAGGAGCCACAACATCCATTACTATGAATTTTTTTTGGGGGGAAATATGTACGAATCAACTGAATGACAGTTGTGTGCATACGACATGATTTTAACAGTGATATAGTTCAAAAGTTTAGTTATCAGCCAAATGACTTTCTAGGTAACTGCTAACACACAAATACAGCACAGTAGTAGAATTGTAGCTACAACTATTTCTTACAAAGGATCTAGCATACGCTCACAAGACAGTACAGAAAATACA
Organism: Coracopsis vasa; assembly: GCA_026283785.1. Taxonomy (NCBI): domain Eukaryota; kingdom Metazoa; phylum Chordata; class Aves; order Psittaciformes; family Psittacidae; genus Coracopsis; species Coracopsis vasa. Next base: position 43,666 of record JANHGB010068117.1, read on the forward strand.
GCTGCTCTACAGGAAGAGAATGAAAGTCCACATAATCAGAACTATTTCATTCTCCCCAATAGTTTGGGAGACAAATCATTACACAAAGCTGAAAGGAGGATCTGGCATTTAGAAAGAAAAGTGCATTTGTCATTCAAAACAGCTATCAAGAAAACTATTGTCTTAAGCTACCCATGGCTTGGGTGACTATTCAGCTGAGAGTCAATCAGCATCAACCTACAGCTAGTGATACTGTCGCTTAGCGGTGCCAGACACAACTATGGCATCATCTGCTTTTCATATTAACATTCTCATTCAGAAATTAGTTTTCAAAAAACATAATGAATTCTCATGTGCATATAACTATTTCATTGATTACTTCAGCAGGCAAGACTGCTTACTTATAATAAACAGCCTATCAAATTATACAAACTAAGTGTTGCATGAACACTGCCTGGTGTTTACACTACAAATCAAGGATCTGAGTAGCTGGGTAAGTGCACACTGTGCCAGGTATAATGTCTAGGATCTACGTATCACCACATTACAGGTTAGTTCATTCTTGTCATCTTGGAAATGTATTTGTTAGTGTGTCAGCTAACCGACACGTGAGTACCACCTGGAAGAGTCTGTTCTGATTTAGACCTAAAAAGTGTAACTGATGCTCAAAAATTATTTTTTTTTCTTTTTTAATTTAAGACCGCATGAAAAATTTGAAGCCACTACAAAGCAACTGAACAAGGCAGCACAGAGAAGAGTGACAAGGAAACAGGTAGAAGCACGACATGCTGACCAGCTACAAAAATTTGTAAAACCTGGAAACTCTCTCACTAGAGGCATGGCGGGGTGGGCGGGGGAGAGGGGAGGGAGACAACAGAGAAAAGGCAAAACCAAAACCCAACCCAGTTCCAGACTGCAAGGCACACAGAAATAACATCAGCAAGAACAGAACAGCAGCAAAAGGAAGAAAATCAAGTACAGTGGTGATCAACATGACATGGAATAAGAGTCATGGCTGTCAGCTATGATCTTTGCAAAGCTACGTGAAGCCTATGAGGCTCTAAGACATGAAAAGAAACTGGCCACAAATATTCATGGCCAAGCAGCTAAAAATAAGTAAACCTAAGGCACTAATGGTCTGAACCTCTCAAGTGCTAACTGTTCACAGAAATACCAGTTCAATATACCTAACATGCTATGCCCCAAATAAAAGCTTACCCAAGCAGCTCTGAGCCAAAGGGTTTGATTCTTTTAATCAAATAGCAAAGATTATAATCTATCATGGCAAAAACTAGTTTCCCATTTTTAAAAACTGCAGCACAGAACTGTAATAGACGGTAAGCAAAACACTCTTCAAAACCCATGGTATTTTGGGCCTTTCCAATACATGCCTCAAAGGCAGGATTAAGAAGTTTAATTAGCTTTTCACGCAAGTACTGAACTAGCTGATCATATCCACCTTCTGCCCCAAGTGCATCAGTAAAATCATCAGGGTACTGTTTGCTCTCTGAAGAAGAAATCATTATTGTGATTGCCTGCTAACAGTCAAATCTCAAAAGCCTCCATGTCATGTTCTTAAAACAACATAGGAAAGACTGCATCTGTGCTCACATGTTAGGCTGCACGGACCTCACAGTCTTACACCCATCCTTCCTGGGTTCAGCAGTAGCAGTCATTTTTTTTGTCTTTCTTAGTAGCTGGTGCAGTGCTGTGTTTTTTAAGTTTCGGCCTGGGAATAGCACTGATAACACCGATGTTTTCAGTTGTGACTTAGTGATGTTTAGTCTGACCAAAGACTTTCTGAGCCTCATGCTCTGCAGGGAGGAGGGGAAGCTGGGAGGAAGCAGAGACGGGACACCTAACTCAGGCTAGCCAAGGAGGTATACCATACCACAGCACATCATGCCCAGGATGAAAACTGGGAGTTACCCGAAAGGGCGAGTGGACTGCCGGGGGTCAGGCTGGGGTGTCGGTCGATGGGGTGGTGAGCTGTTGTATTCTCTTCCCTTGTTATATCCTTTATCATTATTATTATTGGTGGTAGCTGTAGTGATTTGTGTTATACCTTAGTTACTAAACTGTTCTTATCTCA
>JANHGB010068119.1:0-16653 GCA_026283785.1 Coracopsis vasa
AAGTCCCTCTCCAGCATCCTTGTAGGCTCTCTTCAGACACTGGAAAGCTGCTATGAGGTCTCCACGCAGCCTTCTCTTCTCCAGGGTGAGCAGCCCCAACTTTTTTAGCCTGTCTTATACAGGGGGTGCTCCAGCCCTCTTATCGTCCTTGTGGCCCTCCCCTGGACTTGCTCCAAAAGCCCCATGTCCTTCTTATGTTGAGGACACCAGAACTGCGCACAGTACTCCGAGTGAGGTCTCACAAGAGCAGAGTAGATGGGCAGGACCACCTCCTTCAACCTGCATTTCTTTGTTTTGTCTGTCTTAAAGAGTAAATTTATACCTCCAGAAGCCAAAAACTAAGCCCTAAACAGCTACTTGCTCATTACCACCCAGTGGAATGGGCAGGAAAATCAGAAGAGTAAATGTCAGAAAACTCAGGGGTTGAAATAAAGACAGTTTAATACATAAAGCAAAAACCATGCATGCAAGAAAAGCAAAGGAAAAGCAAACCAATAAATTAATTCACTGCTTCCCATCAGCAGTCAGGTTTTCAGCCATCATCAGGAAAGCAGGGCTCCATCATGTGTAACAGTTACTTAGGAAGACAAACTCCATCAACTCTGATCATCCCACCCTTCATTCTTCTTCCCCCAGCTTTATATGCTGAACATGCCATCATATGGTATGGAATAACCCTTTGGTCAGTTGGAGTCAGCTGTCCCGACAGTGTTCCATCCCAGTTTCTTGTGCACCCCCAGTCTACTTGCTGGTGGGATGGTGTGAGAACCAGAAAAGACCTTGGCTCTGTGTAAGCACATCTCAGCAAAAACTAAAACATTCCTGTATTATCAACACTGTTTCCATCACAAAGCCAAAACATGGCCCCATACCAGGTACTATGAAGAAAATTAGCTCTACCACAGCCAAAACCAGCACATTCTCCACCCTTTAATTCATATCATATATGTCATGCTCAGGTCCCACTCTATCCAATACATTCTCATTATCCACCACCCTAATTCCCATCCTTTCATGCAGTACACAGATATCATCCCCTTAGTCTATGGACCACCTCTGTGCAATGTCTGTAAAATGTCCGTAAGTGTCCACAAATGTCCACAAAATGTCCACTGAATTGATTTAGTCCGTCACTTTGGGCTTCATTGTGTTATGCTGCTCACTCAGGACAGGAGAGGTGGTGTGTTGCACGGATGATTTTCACCAAAGCCAGTTCAGGTCTGGTCAATGCTGCATTTGCACTAATTGTTTTAAGGTTTGTCCTCCACTGGTTCAGGTGATTCCTGCTACAGTAATTCCTATAGCGTGCAACTCAAATAATGGGTTACAATTTAGAGGTCTATCCATCACAACCTCCACCCGTGATCCCTCTGGGCCAGGTTATAGGCTTTAACACTGCAGAGAACTTTTCCTCTTGCTCATAGTCTGCTAACAACAAGGAGTTCCTGATAGAGTAATTCCCATAACATGCAACTCAATTCATGGATTATTTTCACTCAAGGACCTGGGTGCACTTGGTAGGTAGTGCAGAAGAACAGGGGAATCACCTGTGCCCTCAGTTTTCAAAATATATTATCTGATCAGGGCTTTATCTTTTTTTTTTTTTCCTGAAGTGAAGTTTTAATGCAGCAGTATTCTAAAAATTTGGATGAAATTATGGGTGCAGAAAAGTTAATGAGAGCTTTGACACTGAATTCCCAGTGGATCAGGAGTTTGTTCTAAAGGACCCATGTGAGTTATTACATGCTTACTATGAACTGCATGTACTGTTTTGCAGTGGGTTGACCTTAGCTGGCTGCCAAACACTGGCCCACCTGCTTTCCCATTTCCTTTCCTCAACAGGAGGAGGAGAGAAAAAGAGGATGAAAAAAAATCATAGGTCAAGATATAGGTAGGGAGGTCCCTTAACAGTAACCATCACAGGCGAAATAGACTTAAGGAAATGTAATTTATTGCCAGTTAAACCAAGGAAAAGAAAATAAAACAACATCGTATCTCTCCCTCCCACCTCCCTTTTTTTTCCTCAGGCTCAACTTCACTCTTTCCCAACTCCTTCCTCCCGCCTCTCAGCGGCACAGGGGGATGAGAAATGGGGGCTGCTGTCAGCCCACGACAGCTTCTGTCCGCAGTTCCTTTCTCCTTACGCTTTTTCCCTTCCCACGTGCTTCAGGATAAACCTGCTCCAGCGTGGGCTTTCCATGGGCTGCAGCTTCCTCCAGGGCACGTCCCCGCCCCACCGGGATCCCTCCCGGTGCCGCAGAGGTATCTCTGCCTGGCACCTGGAGCCCCTCCTGCCCTCCTCCCGCTCTGCCCTCGGAGCTCGCAGGGCTGTTTCTCACCCAGTTCCCTCAGCTCTGGCGGCCGGGCACCGTTTGCCCTTCCTTACCCAGGCGCCCGCCCATGGCTGAGAGGCTCAGCTCTGCCCTGCGGCGGGGCCGCTGGAGCCGGCTGGGACCGGCTGTGTGCGGCACCGGGTAAAATATTGTGAATGTTAATTATTAAAAATAAAACGACGTTATTATATTAAAAAAAAAATTCTCCGAATCAAACCAAAGCAAAAGTAACAAAATATGAGTTATGGTGGCTACTTGTTGGCAACAGTTTAGTTTTCAAATGTGCCAACAGCTAGCTCTTGCTGTCTCATTTTGTTCCTCAGCTCTGGGAGACCTGAGCTCCGGCTGAAGGTAAAAGTGAGTTAGCTCTTCACCATTCCCAGATGCTATGGGAAAGATCTCCAGGCAGTAAATAGCCATAGAAGAGGTTATCTGTAGGAAGTCTGGGAAACACTTATATACAAGAAATCACAGACTTAAAAGCTCACAGCATAATGGTATCTGCTCTTTATGAGTATTGAAGGTCCTGGGAATACATGGTGGTCCCTGGCGTCTCTCCTTAGCCTGGTTATAACCAATTCATTAATGTCTCAGTAATGGAAAACACACTGACTGTGCTGGCAACACCAGTGTGGGAAAAGCTGTGCATATGACGGAGGACTCGGGGAATTCATAGCAGATTTCTTCCTTTCTCCCATGCTGAAAGGTACAAAGATGCTGAACTAAGAAAAATTAATTCACTGCATAAATGAAAGATGGCAACCTAAGAAGCACACCAAAAGATTTGGAGGAATTGAATTGAATCACAAACTCAATATAAGACTGTAGTAATGATGTATAAAACAAGACAAATTTCATCCAGTATGTATTACTGTATGAATTATATGTGAGAGACTAGTGTATTTATTCTATTTTACTGATCAAGGAGTTGCAAAATCTCATTTGAAGTTCTGTATGCAGTTGAGGAACCAGACTTTCAGAAAACTAGAACAAGTTAGTATTATAGGCATCTTTGAAAGTATTATTTATTAAGAAAGTTTAGTCCCTGAATTTGCTCAATTTAGGATGATGTGCTAATTGTTTTGTTTGCTTGTTTGGTTGTTTTTTGGTTGTTTTTGTTTTTTTTAAATGAGAAAGTCAGAAGGGCAGATATGATGGGAGTCGTGACTTCTCTTTGGGGATGCCGTGAAGGGGAATATATTTTCTTGTAGAAATCTAGTTTTTTATATTAGAAAAGAGTTTCTGTTCTAAGGATAACAGAATACCAGGAAAATCTATCTAGCACCTGGTTTCAGTATCTCCTTCAAAGAAATAATAATTGAGACATTAAAAAACCTCTCATAAACACCTGCTTATACTCCTTCCTGTCTTAGCTCAGGTGTTCTGAACTAAAAGCACTCTTGAACTCCTTCACACATCTGCAGTGCTATGCAAGAGGATACAGATATTAATGATCAAAGATGAACATGACCCGAATAAAGAGAATTTTTTTTAAGTTGTCTAGGCAGGGAAGGAAGTCAGTTAAAATAAAGACACCCTATCCCTGCCCCCTAAAAAAACAGGAAACCCCCGAAAGAATATGTAGGTTATGTGTTTGCTAAGTTCAACTGTAGAAAACCAGATTCAATTCCCCAAGATCCTTAAACCTATTCTAAAATTCTGACTTGTTCCAAAAGTCCTGAAGAGTTGCTGTTCATCCAGGATTTAACAAAGCATTACTGTAACTTTAGTGTAGGTAAATGATTCTTCTTTCCCCTCTTAGAATTGTCAATTCCATTTGAAAGAAATAACAGACAGCCTGAAGGTAGTCAAACCTTTTATTTGGTGGCTCTTCAATCTAATTACTGTCCGTGAGGCCACTTGTGTTCAGTAGTCTTATTACACCTTTTATCTTACTGTTATTTTTGTATCTTGTTACCTCTAAACTCATCATGAGGCTTAAGTTACTGTTGAGCAAATACATAAATCCTGCTATGCAATAGATCAATTAAATATGATTAAATTAAAAGCTCTTTTCTGATGTTATAACAATGGGAATTCATTAGTGCAACAAGAACTCTTCTTGTAGTATGTGAACCAAGTTCCAGTCCTAAAGGCAAACAGTTCTTTGAAAGAAAGGTTTGCAATGATCCCACAATGTTCAAACCAGTGTTGTCTTTGTTTCATTTGGAACAGTTATTTTGCTTGAATGGAGCACTGATTATCTTGTTAGTTAAGATATGCACACATACCTTCATTAGTTAGCTAAGAAGCCAAGTGACAGAAGAGGAACTATGAGATTATATTGCCCAGAAATGATAAGAGACATTAGCAGTAGGATGATGATGATGACAACGACAATGTGGAACTAGGAATATGCCAAATACAGAACTGAATTCAATAAAAGGCACCTCAATATGGAAAAATTGAAACAGCATAGGGAGAAAGTCCCCCCATCGTCCCTAGTTGAGTTTAGATTATGTCACTGTCAAGACACAGAGAACAGAGGGAAATAAGAAGCATTTTTATTTGCTTGATTTTTATCTTCTTGTTAGAGACCTCAGCTTCATAGAAAATATTGCACGGAAATACAGGTTATTACAGAAAGCACTATGCTGTAATCTCTGTCCTTCAAGTACCATTTGCTTAGGCCAAAAATGCTAATTAATTTGAAAATACTAAGATTAATATTGATTCAGTAGTAATCAGTGAAAGCTGTCACTGTAAAACTCAAAAAGTCTATTTTAATGTTAATGTTTCTAATGCCTTTACTGCTTCTCTTCTAAGGATTAAAATCTCTCTTCAAAACAGACATAGGTTACAAGTAGTAGTATATTCATATTATATATGAATTTATCTTTTTTTTTTAAAATCACCTTGAGGGTTTTTTTTTTCTTTATTTTATTTTCTCTTTAAGGATCAAGAGGTGAAAGGCTAACTCTATTCAGAGAATAAACCAATAGAAATTAAAATAGAAACATTAGAATTCCCTATTCTAAGCCTTCCAGAAAGTGAGATAAATGAGGCTTTTGCTGTCAATTCAGACATTCTAGTCTGCTTTTGATGTGTACATTTACCTGTTACAACTACACAGCACCCAGAGGAGGTTGTGGTATTGTGCCAACATGTTTGTGTTCTTCCTCAACAACTACTGCTACATGCTCAAAGTATATTGATTGCTTGATATCCATGGATATAATTGCACCCCCTGTGGTCAGGCCTACATTAGTTGGGTACTGGCAGCACTGAGGTTGTAGTGAAGAGAATTCTGGCAGCCAGACTACTTTCGAGCACCTCCAACAGTCTTCTATAGACACAAGCAAACCCAGGTTGCTGCAGTTCAATTGCTTTTGGCACTTTAAACATCTAAACAAAGTCTAGATTGATACTATCTAACATGCATTTGTTTCTATTCTGATGTCATATACTAACTGTCAAAGCATTCATTATAGCAGTATACACTAGAAAGAATTTTTGCTTTTAGAAATATGGGTGTATTTTTTGCTAGAGAAAAGCTGTATTTTCTCTCCACCCTCATGAGGTGAAGTACTTTTAAGGGCTTTAATGTAAACATTTCAGAGAAAGAAGCAGAGCACAGAAATGACTGGTTTACAAGGAGGCATCATCTAAGAAGCAGAACAGCATCTCCAGAATCAAAGAAGAAAGCCCTAATCATTAGGTTATCCATATTCTTTTTGACTATTTGCTTGTTTCAATAAATAATTTCTTATAATAGTGATAGGACAATGGGTAATGGGTTCAAACTTAAAACAGGCGAAGTTCAGGTTAGATATAAGAAGTTTTTTACTGTGAGGTTGGTGAGGCACTGGCACAAGTTGCCCAAAGAAGTGGTAGACGCTCCATCCCTGGCGGTGTTCATGGTCAGGTTGGACAGAGCCTTGGGTGACATGGTTTAGTGGGAGGTGTCCCTGCCCATGGCAGTGGGGTTGGAACTAGATGATCTTATGATCCTTTTCAACCCTAACCATTCTATGATTCTATAGTATCAGAACCCTGTGGATCTGTGATTAAATTTTCTCTCTTGCTACTTTCACTTGTGATATAACATCCTCTGATTCCACTCTGGATAAGGAAAAATGTTGGCAAGAAAGAGCTTTGGGTTTCATTCTCATGTTTTTAAAGCTAAGCAGCAAAATTATTTAAGAAATTTAAATCAATGGTAAACTTGATTGCTTCTTTGATACAATTATAATATTAGTAGGTGAAAGAAAAACATAATATAATGTACATTTCCTATTAAGGGAAACATTTTATACTGCATTCTATAAAAGCTATTCTCTGAAAGTTAATTTGAATTGGCTTGAATCTTATTATGTGGAATAACTGCTGATGGAAGATAGTAAACAAAAGGGAAGTATTGAACAGCAAAATAGTGACTTAGGAGGAAATTACTGCTGGTTTACTGCCAGAGAAGGAGGTCAGGTTATATTCTGTTCCTCTACTAATGACTTAGAAGACAGAAAGAGCAGCACATTAATTAATTTGCAGAGGGTACTAACTTGGGAGGAACTGTAAATGCTAGAGTGCTGTGAAGTGTACTTTTGCACTTTAAAGCAGAAGATAAACTTGATTCCTAAACAAAACCTGAAAACCAGGCTTTTATATAAAATATTAACAAACGTATTTTATGTAAAATATTCCAAAACCAAATTTTTGTGAAGTAAGCTGCAATTAATCAAAATCCTTATGCATATTCTAAGGTCATTGACCTCAACAAGTGTTAATCATAAAATTACATGTTTTGTGGAATAATGAAACAGTTAAGAACATGTTTAAGATTAATCTTATGCTTAGTTCTTTGCTGATGCAAATTCTATGAAACATAGATGAAACCTAAAAATAAAAGTATATGAATATTAGAAGATGTAAATGTGGTCCTGCATTAATAAGCTTTCTACTATATGGCCTGGGTTACAACCTGGAAATAGGATGAAGGAGAACAAGGAAAGAAAGCATAATTTCATTTACCACTACATGAATCGCAAATAAACCTTTGTGTCCTCAGACATGCTCCAGATGCATGTCCCCTCTTCCCTCCTTTTCTTAAAATATGACACAGTAAGAGAAATTCAATAACTGCTTGAGAAAGTGTATTTGTTAGTGCAAGGGATGAAGTTTAAGAAGAAATCATGCTATATTGGATTCAATAGTAAAACTCCCATGAAATCTAAAGAGGATTAGAATTTTACCAAACATGGGGATGGTATGCTCCTGTCAGACCTCCACTTCACACTGTAACCTTTGTCACCTCAGAAGAAAGATAGTACAAGAATTTCATTTTGATCTATCATGAAAAAGAAATTGCATGACCTGAAAGATCTTCCCTTTATGGAAGATGGAGTGGGGAGTCAAGAACGGGTAAAAATAATTTGAGAGACTGTGAGCACTTCTAAGATGTGCTTCCACCTTCAAAATATCTGTTTGAACTAACAAAACAGAAAAGAAAACCACTCAAAACCACAGTGGGGAAGCTTGGCAAGACTGTTTGTGGCTGTGTGGCTTTTCTTTTCAGCTTCGCCCCAGAAGCATCCCAGCAAGAACTGAATGGTATCATCCTAGAATCAGAATAAAAACAACCAGGGAGCACATCTGAAGTGCAAATAATTCACTAAAGAACAGCTGTGTGCAGCAATGCTTGCCTGCTGTGGATGAGCACATGAAGCTGATGTTCATGTCATGCTACCGTATGTGGAACAGGATTAACACTGTGAATCCCTTCCCTACCTGATACATGCAGCCACAAATCACTTCTTGATTAAAATCAGTTTTGCAGGAGGGATGCCTCTAGATTAATTTTTTATTTGCAGCAAAGCTGGATACAAGAGAGAATACAAACCTGTGAATTAATTATTTTGTGGCTGGAAAGGCAGGAAGGCTTCCAACAAATTAAATTTTAAAAATACTCCCAGCTTGTCACCCAAGTAGACTGAGGTGCACTGGGAGTCCAGTTATAAAATAGAGGTAGATATTGTCACTGAGTATATAAATCAGCAGGAATGTGAATGTTAGCCAAAAGAGCTGAGCAGCTACAGAATTAGACTTTGCATGAACAACACGCCCAGCAAGCTTCAATTTCACATATGTGATGTCCTTGGGATAGGTATTTAGCATCTGATAGTTGACTGTCTCCTCAAGCATGGCCAGACCTAATTTATTATTAAAGGCAAATGAAAGGACAGAGATTTTATTGAGAACAGAACAATCCTTTAACTAATGTTATACTGCTTTTGCAAGGGGAATATTGCATAGTCAGAATCAGATTTGAAAAATGGTGTGAGGGCAATGATGGGATATTTACCTTGGATTTACAGCAGCAGCAGATTTGTGCTAATGCTGCTGATTACATCTTAGGGGAACAGTGATGTAACTAAACAGAGGTTTATAAAGGACAGAGAAAAATACACATATATCCTTCAGTGATTTCTTTCTGGTTTTAGAGGCTTTACGGAAAAGGTAAGGCACTCCACACCAGTCAGGGCTGTGCAATTCTGAATACTAATATAGGACAGAAAAAGAAGTGCAAAAGCAGAGGATAATGGAAATGGGAAGGATCAGCTAAAGCCTTCATAGTCTCTAATTCATTCATCCTCTTCACTGATAAATTCACGATGTCCTGAGAGAGAAGTCCTTTATAGCATCAGTCAGCAAAGTTCAGTGAGAAATGATAGCACTTGTTCATTTGTCAGGTTACTCAGGCTGTAAAGTGGAATATGAAAATGCTGTTTGAATCTGGCAAGGAGATCTCATGGACAAAACAAAGCCAATGAAAATTTATTTCTAGACTAGTTTTGTCTCAGAACAAGACACCAATACCTTGAATATTCATTTAAATTCTTAAAATGTGAGAGAATTTAGTTATCTGCAGGTGAGGGCAGGGCAAATTATAATAAGAAACTGATTTTTTGTGACACTTTGGCTACTGAGTGACATCTTTCAGGACCAGGAAGGGATTCGGCAAGCAAAAGCTCAGGTAGTATCTGAGTATTTACACATACAAAGTTTATTCTCTTTCAGAACATCAATTTAAGGATAATTAAATAAAGTATAAATGTATAGACAATCTAGTCTGGCTATTTGCTCACATGAATAGAAGTTTTTAAAAAGGGTTATCACAATGTTCAAGAGTAGTATTGTTAAGATTTCAGTAGTCTAACAGGAAGAGAATTCAGTGTATTATATATGCTTGAATATTCTGGCTTGTCTTTTTTTCAGAATCATACATATGAGCTGTAGAAACTGATATGAACAAAGTGCTGTGCTTTTGGTTTGGTGATGCACAACCAGCTTTCTCTGCACATTTACTGGAGAATCTCAGTAATCTATTAGTAAAGTCATACAAAAATACATGGCGTGAAGAACAATACCCGTGAGTCATTCATGAGAGACTGGTGCCTAAGTTTGTATGCTCTCAGAAGTAGGCAAACCTACATTTCATTGGCAAAAGGAACAAGTAGGACACAGGTGGGATGAATGCATAAATGTACACTTTACTAAACTTTTGAAAGAGTTTAGTTAATCATTACAAAACAGCTTTAGAGCAGATCTAGGGCATCTCCCCAACAGGAGATGACTGAAAGATAGTAGAATACTGGAGCAGAACATACTGCAGATAGCTACTAACTCTTTACTGCTCACAGAAAACAAAAAATTATGAATCTTCAGTAACCAAAAGTACTGGTAGCTACCAGATAATTATTGGCATTGATATGTAAACATTCACTGTGGTGTAAAATTCTCCCAAAAAGCCGCAGTTTTATATTTTATCTGATGCTCTGGAATGAACTGTTATGGAAACAGTACATGTAACAAAAAATATAAAGGCTGGGAAAGAAGCGAATGTTTTACCAGTGCTTAAGAGTGGCAAGTATCCAGGACCAGTGGTTTCTCTTGTAGGATGTTCAGTTCCCTGGCGTGTTAAAAAATTTTGGGAAAGGTGTTTTCAAAGGAAGCTACAGTGTGTGTGTGTGTGTGTGTTTGTGGAGAGGAAGCGGGTGTCAAGGTCCCTGATAATTGTCACTGCAGCTGAAAAATACTAGTAGTGAGACATGCACTGTGGCAACAAATGTCTGGTGACCCAGTTACAGCTGGAAATCATTGTGAAAGCAGAACAGCTTGCTCTGTTGTTCCTGAATAGTTCCCAAACAGGACACATAAACAAAGTTCTAGCCTCAGTGAGCCACTGTTTCACATCTCGCCCACCCTACAATGGTTCTCTGTCTGTAGTAACAGAGTGCAGTACTTTTTTACTCCATGCTGGGCATTATGTGGGTCTTTGCAGGATTAACAGCTCAGAAATCTACGAAGCAATAGTGAATAAAAATAAAGTCATGGTCATAATTGCAGCAAGTTAACACTGAGTAACACAATGTGGTATTGAAGCAAAAATAGCTAATACAATTTGGGGCTATGTTGCTACAGAGAATTTTATTTTCTGAACAGTTGCAGAGTGACTATATATTCATAATGCTGCATTAAATGTAGGGCTCCTCATTGCCAGAAAATATTGAAGAGATTTCAGAGAAGATGATTAAAAACAATTAGGGGGGTGGAGGGACTGTTTAGGAGGAAAGATTAGGAGAGTAAAATATGCATAGATTGATTGGATGGCTAGCAAAAGTCCACAAATATCTGAAGGGTAAGAAAACACTGGAAGATAGAGATTGTTTAGGATGTTAAATGGAATAATAGCACATGATATGTCCTAATCTAAGTTCTGTTATTCCTAGATACACCATATTTTACTAGACGAAATAATTCCCCTGACAGTGATGTCCATTAGGTTGCCACAGGACTGACTTGTGCAGCAAGGTTAGCTTATAAATTGCAGTACTTTTCAGAGATGTGACAATGCATTTTCTTACAGAGCAGAACTTCAGCAACAAATACAAACCACAAGGCTTGCCAGGCTGTGCAGCAGCAACTTTTGCCCTTCCACTTCTTTCTCTTTGACCTTCTTTTGGACATTTTTTTGTTTTCCTATCTGCTCTTGACAAAGGTTTGGCTCCCTTGGTCGTCTGCCTCTCCAGCTAGCAAACCTGGAGCAATATGCTCTGTCTTCCTCTACCAATTACTATCCTCACCAAACAGTGGGCATTTCTCACAGGCATAAATAAGTACTTGGATAGCAAAAAGAAACCACAGACACTGTAACTACAAACAACCAAATGCAGAAGGAACACCAGGATAAATGTATGTAAAGCTCATATTTGCATCCATTTATGCAATACATAACAGCTTCTTAATTTGGATCAGACCATTCTATGGTATGGGCTTTCCGTAGGGAAGTGATCATCCCCCTGTACTTGGCACAATTATGAGGCCACACCTCAAATACTGTGTTCAAATTTGAGTCCCTCACTACAAGAGAGACATTGAAATGCTGGAGCAGGTCCGGAGAAGAGCAATGAAATTGGTGAAGGGTCTAAAGCACAAGTCTGATGAGGAACGGCTGAGAGAACTGGGGTGTTTAGTCTGGAGAAGAGAAGGGTCAGGGTGGACCTTATCACTCCCTACAACTACCTGAAAGGAGGTTGCAGTAAGGTTGGTGTTGGTCTCTTCTCCCAGTTAGCAAGTGATGGGACAAGAGGAAATGGTGTCAAGCTGTGCTGGAGGAGGTTTAGATTGGATATTAGGAAAAGTTTCTTCACTGAAAGGGTTGTCAAGCATTGGAACAGGCTGTCCAGGGAAGTGGTTTAGTCATAGCCCCTGGAGATATTCAAAACGTGAGGATGTGGCACTTGGGGACATGGTTTAGCAGCGAACTTGCCTGTGCTAAGTTAAAGGTTAGACTCAATGAGCTTAAAGGTCTTTTCCAGCCTAAATGATTCTACAATTCTACTGGTTTTGTTTAATTATTTCATGTCTCTGTTGCTCTCTTTTGTTTTCCTTATTCTCCCAACAGCTTATATATTGCACTATTTCATCAGAAGCTGAAAATATTTTATTTTCGCATGCTATTTTGTCACAGTTACACTAGCAGATTTGTCTAGTGAGCCCTGTTTAATGTCATTCACTGATATTGTTTTAAAATCATAAAGTTTCAGAAAAAGAAGTATTTTCTTCAGCTAAAATTTCTGCAGTTAATCTCGCTATTGCTTTGTGTGATGAATATGTGTACACACACATGCACACATATTTATTAAATTACATTTGGCTCTTATTACAATGCATAATTCAAGAACAGCGTAGCATCAGGCAAATACAATGTGAAGGTCTCTAACTCTTTAACAAATACAGCACAGGACCTGTGCTTGAATGCCTTATATCTTAATCAAGCTTTCTTTCAGGGTCAGCAGACAGAAACTCCATTTCTGTAAATATCTTGGCATATCTTTATGGATACGCTGCCCATAAGCAATTTTTACGAGTTTCACCTTCTTGTGTTGTTTGTAAGTTGTAAATAAAAAAAATAGCAGAAATAAAACCAGAACTTTCAGAGACAAAACTATAAAATTAATGGGCCTGTATAAGCCATTCAAAATAGCAAGACAGTATGGTCCAAATTTTATATCTGTTACACTGAAATATTACAACTGACCCTAACAATTTTCCTAGAGGAGATTCAACAAAAAGCTTGAGATAAAAATTTGATAATTTAAGCATATATAATGTTATTAAATTACTGGGGAAGGGCACAAATATGAATGTTATATCTTTAGATAATGTAATTCTTTTGGTCATACATGGACTTTAATGTGCCATTTGTATACATGTTTCATTACATGTACATATGTTGAAAAGATGCACATCTAGGCCTTTATATATTTCTGGAAATTGGAATAGTTTGAGGGACTATAAAGTAAAAGGAGCTTTCAAGTTTGTTGCTTAAAAAGCCTCACCAAAACCAGAACTCCCTCCCTCCAATCTCTAGTTGCTTTCATTTTGTCCGAAGTACATAGACGTCATGTATCTGGTGGTGTGAAACTCATGCTTTAGCTTTCACCTGGTCTGTGCTCTAGAAATAATGCAGAAGCATGCACTGGTTCTGGGAGCATTTTAAGCTATTTTATGCCAGAATTACACATATGAAGGAAAAAAATCCTGTTTCCCTAATCCGGGTCTGATAGGATCAGGAAGAACGTTGAACTGTTCCATATGGCAGCAGTTTCAAACTACCCTTCCCTGAAATATTTGTTGAGTTTTGATGTTACTCTACTAGTGGCATTGACATATGAATTAGAAGTGTCCTGGCCCACATTATTCATCTTGGCATTTGATTTTTATGATGGAGATTGTTCATGTCAGCAGACTGTATTTGACTGACTAGTTTATATTCATTGCTATTTTCAAATACATTTTGTTTTCTCTCATTTGTTCTCTGTCAAGAGCTAGTAGAAAATTTTATGCCTTAGTATCATTGATACGTTTGTGCAAGGATTGCTGCTTTGTGTTATAAAGTGGTGGGCTGTTTCCAATGCCACCGGGCCTGCAGCAGTCACTGATATGATGATAACAGGATGCTTAAGTCATCAATCCATGTGTTCCCCTTATTTACTTGAAAAAGAACCTGTTCCATCCTCCGTGGCCCTCGTGACCATGGGAGCAAGTCTAGCACTTGTGGTGTGGTAAGAAAAAAGGTCTGTTTCTATGCCCTGCTCTGGTGGCAGCGGTTGTGCCTAAGGCTGCCAACAGGTATTCACAGGCAGGACTGGCTTGTGACTTGCATATCTTGTTATTCTTTTTCCTATTTCCTGACCTTAATTTTCACCACCTTTGTACCTCTTTCTCCGCCCACTCTCCACTTACCTAAGCAACTTTCTCTGTTCACTCTTTTTTAAAATCATTCCCAGTTTTGTTGCAACTGTACACAAACTTGGTATTTATTACACTGTTGCCTAGATAATGTCAGCCCTATAATGGAACCAGCCTTGCAAGACTCTGTTCCCAGAAATTTTCCTAGTGAACCCTCTCTGAGGTTTGGTCACTTCTCCCACAGCTCCCTGTTAATCACCTGCGACACCCAGCCATCCCTCATGGCATTATCCATAACTTTAGACAGCGTCTCACCCTGTGTTCTGTTGTGTCCAGCAGTTTCTCACACCCTGTCTTGTAGTCTTCCATGTCCTTGTCAGTTAGCTGAATCTCTCTTAAACTAGTCATACACCTGCAGCTGTTAACACCTTGAGGCATGTGTTATTAGAGACTTTATGTACTTAATCTTGTGTGAACTCAGAGGTACTGAAGGAACTTCATTTATAATGTATGAACAGATTGTTTATTAGATGGATAGTTGATGTTGTCTATGGTTGCCCAGTGAGCAAATTGTATTGCAAAAGCATATCATTACATATCAGAGGGCAGCTTTTCATGAATAGATAAGTCATAAAATGGCACCCTTATTAAACTTCTATTCACGACTAAGTGTTAGAGGAAAGCTCCTAAAACATCACAATCTTTTCGGTACCTCATTTTCTAATAAAGTGAAATGGGGAGCATACTGGGATGTACAGGTTACTGGGTGCCATAGGTCTAAGCACTTGAAAGTACGTGGGGCAGCAAAGCACCTCCAAGCTGCAGGAGGTGGCTAGAAGTGTGTCCAGCTGGTGAACAGATGCCTGCCTTGAGAAGTGTCACTCATACACATCTGGAAGGCAACCGAAATATGGGAAGAGGGCCTGAAATTCAAGAGTCTCTCTGAATATTTGGCAATTATACACACTTATACACACAATTTGGCAATTACACACGCAACTATAAAAAAAAGACTGGATTGCTGCAATCAGATGTGACAAGTGTGTAACCTACACCAACTCTTATTATACTTCAGAAAACAGAACTATCTTTTACTATCATTATTTCTATTTTGGCAAATGTGATTTATTGTTAGGAAAACAGCATGAATACTTAAAACAGAGCTGAAGAAATGGTGATTTTTGAAACCATGGTAGAGGCACTGTGCCCAGAAGCACTATCTTTTCTCTATTGTCAGGCATCATGGTGGTGTCTTTTCCCTCTAGTACAATGGATATCACTTGTTCATTTTGGTTAAAAGTGAAAGAACTCAAGTCCTTATTACTCTTAGCAGTGGGCTGGCAGAAATATGTCTCTATGAATTTTTCTATAAATCTAAAGTACAGTATAGTATCTAATGAAGACGTTGCGCTTTGCAAGAAGCAGCTACTGCACAGAGCATTCAGCGTCTTGCAAATTATGATCCCTAGAAAAGTGCAATTCTGATGAATCTTCTCACTTATATTGATCAGAATGCCAGAAGAAGTGAAAAAAACCTGAATCACAGAAACACAGAATCACAGAAACACAGAATCACAGAGTTTTTAGGGTTGGAAGGGACTTCTGAAGGTCACCTAATCCAGCCCCCTGTCAAGGCAGGCCCACCTAGAGCAGGTTATGCAGGAATGTGTACAGGCAGGCTTTGTATGCATTCAGGGAGGAAGACCTTACCAACCTCTCTGGGCAGCCTGTTCCAGTGCTCCATCATCTTCAATGTAAAGAAGCTCTTCCTTATGTTGAGGTGAAACTTCTTGTGGTTTAGTTTATGACCATATGTGCAATTACTCATGAATATAAAAAGACAGAAAATACAATATTTCCTTTCAGGAATAAAATTGATCTAGAGATACCTGATCAAAGAATTTTCAAAACAAAAAAAGGTGGGTTAACAAAAATTTCAAATTATGTGGAACAACTTTTAATTTTGTTAGAAATAGGAACTAAAACAAGGAGCTGCATTTCAGATTCTTATAACTAAAATACTATTTTAATTATGTAATTGCATTCATTTTGATTGTGTTTAATAAATTGTCATGGTTTAACTCCAGCTTCCAAATAAGCATCACACAGCACTCACTCACTCCCTCCCCACAGTGGGATGGAGGAGAGAATCTAAAGTATAAAACAGAAAAATTGTGGGTTGAGATAAAGACAGTTTAATAATGACAACAATAAAACCAATAACAATAGCAATAAAAGTGACAATAATAATGATAAAACTTGCACTGCAACACTAGCAATGAAGAAATCATTTGACAGGGTTTTAAATATATCTGCAGCATAAGTTTAAGTAAGTTTAGAGGAGATTTTAAATATTTGCTTACAGATTCATACAGTTTTCATGCTCTGAAGCCATGTCAGAAATTCCTGTTTTCACATATTCATTGAATCATAGAATCATAGAATAGTTAGGGTTGGAAAGGACCTGAAGATCATCTAGTTCCAACTCCCCTGCCATGGACAGGGACATCTCCCACTAAACCATGTCACCCAAGGCTCTGTCCAGCCCCGGTTTGAACACCACCAGGGATGGAGCATTCACAGCTTCCCTGGGCAACCCATTCCAGTGCCTCACCACCCTCACAGTAAA